>VXAA01001612.1:77514-91400 GCA_013399115.1 Anseranas semipalmata
CCCCCATCCCCCATGGAAGCTTTTTTTTAATATTTTGTCATTGGTACAGATTTCAGATGCAAATTAGTCATAAGCCTGGAAAGGGGCATTCTGGCCATCTTCCTGCCCTGAGGCAGAAGCTACTTATTTGTAGACAGCTGTTTCTCAGAGATGTTGTTGAAGACCCTGAGTGATGGATTCACCAGAGCTTCCCAGGTTCTATGCCATAGTGGAATGGATCACTGCATACATTTAAACTTTTTTTTCCAGATCTTATTTGAATTCTCCTTACCCCAGTTGAAGCTAGTGATTACTTATAGTAGCTACCATGGACAAAAAACATTTACTCCCTTCCTCTTTACAGCAGTCTCTTAAGATTTAAGAAAAATATAACTGTCTTTATCTTTGAAGAGGAGTTGTATTTAAACAATCCTCTTTCACTCAGTCACTCTGCACAGAGCACGTTTTCTGCATCTCGCATCATTCTCAGTGCTCAACCCTGAACTGTTCTCCTGACGTTCCACCTCTTTCTTGATGAGTGATGTCCACAGTCTTGATTTATAGCATTTACTACTACCTACAGAAATGAAGACAAAAGATATACTGTCATACGTAGAAAAACATTCTTTTTAAGATTTGTTTTTAACAAATAGTTTGATTGTTATCACCTTGCTTGTTGGGAACTTTAAAATTATTTGAATACTTGCCACGTTATTTTTGTAGAAATTAAGGGTAAATTTACTAGGTCATCATTCCATTCTTTCTCCTTTTTCTCCTTTTTTAATCACCATGCTGGTTTTTTTCAAGATATCTGCTAACAACTTCTGAAAGGTAACTACTAACATCTCTAGGATTTCATCAGTCAGAATATCAAATAATTTAAAAATCTTTTGCATTTTCTCTAAGACTATCTTCACCTACTCCTTAAGATTATACTGAGATAATATTTTTCTTTTTAACTAGATACTACTGGTTTCTTTAAATAAGGACTTCACAGAAAATAGAATAAGCAGTTGAATTGCACTTCTGGAATCTTATGTGACATTGCATATTTACATTTTCTCCTCACCTCAGACTAGGATCTGTAAATAAGAAGTGAGTAGAGTCAGTAGAAAGCCAACAAAGAGCTACCAATTGCAAACTTAGAATAATTTTATTGCATGATTATCCATTTCTGTGGATTAGAGCAGTTACCATTGTGTCCCAGTTTGCCCCAACTGCTGGTGGTCTCCTTCGGGAATTAGGGTTGCTCACATGTATCATGAGCAGGATGGTGTGTTTTTTGTTTGTTTGTGTTTGTTTGTTTGTTTGTTTTTTAAGTTCTTTCTCTGAATAGTAAATGAGTAGTCTTCCAAAAAATGTAACTAATGATTTTTTCATAGGTGATATCCAAGCATTTTCATCCTACCAAATACGCAGTTATGTGTGTTTTACTATGTGGATGTGTGTGGAATATGTATTCTGTGACTGGAATACATATAGATGTTGATTGGCCTTTATGAAAAGGCAAAACAGAACCATAGGAAATTATTCCTGCAGAATTAAAAAGCCTGTTAATTCATTTCTAGAGGAAATTATTTTATTTATTTTTACCAAGTTTGTAAATATGTCCATATTTATTTAAGATAGGGAAGGATATGTATGTTGTTATGGCTTTGGATACAAGTAGCAGGAGGGGAGAATTAAAAATAGCAACTGCACTTAATTTGTTTTCCTATATCAATAGTTTATGATAGATGTATGGAAATTAAAATGAAATGTCTGTAAAAGAATAGCAGTCAAAAAAGCAATACCTTCCATGCAATGACCTTTACAATTTCAAGGATGAAGAGATACATTATGCACAAACATTTTGTTATCTCCAGGAACAAAGTGCTAGTAACTGAACTCTGGATGGCATGGCCTGAATACAAATGAACACCCTAATTGAGCTGATTTGATCTTTCTTAAACTATAGTCTAAGTCAATAATACAATGTTACTGAAAGAAGCAGTCCTCTCATCAGGGGCGGCATACCATGACAAAGAGTATCCCACAGTGGCATCTATCCTGTCATCGATTATGCATTGCTAATCAGTGAACTGTGGCATTATAATCAAAGGTCTCCATTCTACTGTCAGCTTCCTTTTTTTTTTTTTTTTTTTTGCTAGATTCTTTTAGGTTCATTTCTCAAGCAAAATCAAAATCGTACCAAAAGAAAACACAATCTTGTTCTCCCCCAGATTTTTTTTTTTTCCTTAAGAGAAGAAATGAAAAAATGAGTAACAAAGGAAAATTTTAGTGTCATTGCTTGATATGACAGTGGATGGTATGACAGCATAACTGTCATAAGGTGGTGTAGGAATTAGTGTGGAATAAAATTGAATGTTTTTCTCTAATATAATCAGGATGATCAGGAAGGGTAAAGGAGGAAAAAAAAACTACACTATAGTATAATATAGTTTAAAAATCTTTCTTTCCTTCTTTCCTACAAACTACTTTATTAGAAATTCTAACCAAGAAACTGACTTCTTTTGTGTGAAAAATGCAAGTAATAGGTCTGACTGAAAACTGTAATTGAAATGACATTATTTACAAATGGCTGTATTCCTTATAGACATTCAGAAGGCAAGATTAGTGATATAATGTGATGCTTGCTAAACCATATGACACCAAGATGTTCTGGGGTGCACTTACTGGCTCTTGCTTTCTTTTGTGTAACATCTCCATTTATAACGCACTCTTGTGACCGTAGATCCTTCAACCTGAGAGCTGTTCTCCACGCCCTCAAGTGGAGAACACTCCAGTTAGTAAGTTGCAGAGGTGCTTGAAGTGACTTCTCTGAATTAAAGAAGGGAGTGAAAGGGCTGCTAGTACATTTTTTATGACACCCTTTGACTGCATAGGTAGCTTCAGGGTGTTGCGTATGTTTACTTGCTTCCTCTGACCTTTGGGAAGAAGGGAAATGTCTGAAGAAAATACTGTATTTTATGAAGTTCAGAGGTTTTGTTTGTTTGTTTGTCAGATGTCTTATGTGGTGATAATAAACTGCTCAATCAATGTTATGTAATTTTTGCAAACAACACTGAATGTGTCTGCTAGGCTTTTTTTTTTTTTTTTCCTTAGCTATTTATCAGTCACAGTAAATAAATTTAATATTCCTCCTTCCTTCCTCCACTACTAACCTGTAGCGGTGCTGCGCTCTGCTAAGTAGCTGCTGTGTCTCACACCACCCATGGCTCTGCTTCACTGGGGACTGTGTATAAATAACATGCATGATCATTTAGTAGGGACTGTGATTTTGGATGAAAACAGACTTATAAATGCAGGTTTGTTATCAACAGGCAACACATTTTAAAAGGTAATGGTGTGCCAAATCAGAACATAGTTTTAATTTTAATAAACTCTACTAAAGTGTTCTGACATGTTAATTCAAAGTTGAAATGAAGCTGTTGCTTTTGCAAATTTTTATTACAAGCAAGCTCAGTGTTTTTGGAGTATATCTTATTTGGGAGTACAACTAAAATTAGGCCACATGCTTTACTTCACCTCCAATAAATGTAACTATTCTCTGAAAAGTAGTGGCAGAAATGGCAGAATGGAACTAAAGTTAAACTGCGCATTTTTTTCTATGCTAATTTGTGTGAAATTGGAAAAAAAAAACACTTTTGATTGCCAGAGTTTTGAACATCAAGCTGGATGACTTTTTTTGGCTCAAATATCCAGCTAAGAATAGATTTTGTAATCAGAAGCAAGTGTTTGACTTGTCAAGTTTCCTATGTTGTTTTAGCATTTTAGCTAGCCCACTGCCTTTTCTGGGAATAGTTATTTGCTTAAACTTGGTTCATAAGAATCTTATTAAATCAGGGTTCTTGTTAATGTTTCTACTACATACTGCATAAATTAGATGTTAATCCTGGTCATGCTTTATCACTCTGGTTTGCAATGCTAGTAGAAGTTATCAAAATACCCAGAAAATATTGTCCCTTAATAAGAAGATACAAGTTTTACATGTTTGGGACTGTAATTATACTTAAACTAAATTTTAATCTCTTCTGCTTTTCAAACTGCTTTCTTTGTAGTGCATTTCAGTCCAGCCTTGTCTTCTTATTTTAAGAGTTGTTTACAGTACAAAAGTAGAATTAGCTCATTCTTCTGTGGATTCAATGATTAATATACTGCATATTATCACTAACAGTGATAGCTCAAGGTGGATGAATTAGAATTGGCTGTTTTGTATGGGGAGTTTCTGGTTTTTAATTAAAGTGTTCGAATTCTGTTTGTTGCAAATGGTAGGTTGCACACTTTGGCTCACAATAAATGTGGGTACTGGGCTGGGACATCAGGATTTTTGATAAGAACCCTGAGGGCTTTTATCCCAAAGGTCTTTTCCATGCTTGTCCTTGCAACCATTTATGCATAAAATCTCTTCAGGCCTCATGAAAATATCTCATTTTGCTAAAGCAAAACTTTCTGTTAAAGTGACCCTCCTGTTCAACTTCCACCTCCCTTTTCAGTCTTACTTAAGCAGCTTTTGAAACATTTGATATTTAGCTTCCTCAGACAAACCAACATGAAATTTGTACATTTTTGCCATTATGTCTGAATTCTATTAACAAATAGTGTATGGCAATGACATAAAATTTCACTGCCAGTAAAAGGATGAAATTTCTTGCTGAGAGGTTAAGATTTACATTATATGTTCCTCTTAATACTTCTTTCAGATAAATTCAGTATTTGAATCTATACAAAGTAGTGTCACTGAAATCCATGTTTTTTTCTGTAAATATTTCTGTATAAATATTTCTGCAAATTTCTGTAAAATTAGTATCTTTCTGTAATTTGGAAAATAAGTGATGCTTTGCTTGTTTTGCCAGAACTGATTATTGATGACAACAGGTGTTGGGAATTGATGTTGTAAGTCTACCAAAGGACAGGCCATTTTTAGGTGTCTTGTATTATTAGACACATTTACAATTTGAAAGATGTGCTGGTGCACCATTAATTACAAAAGCAATTCCACTGTATAGCCTTGATGATTCAAGAATATTAAAGTCCTCAGCATTGGCAGTCTCTTTTGTAATAGCCTAAATCACAGATGCTGTGAAGAGGGTCTCATGTACTTGTTGCTTGGTGTGTAGGTATCAAGTGTGTTGTATTCCATCATATAAAACTTCTGGACTTTGACACTTAAAATATCTGTTTGTTGTGACTAGGCATGGTAGATACAGAAATGAAAGTATGGTTTAAATGTTTTCTTCAAGAATAAAACTAAAGATTTTGTTGAATTATAGATAAGTTACAAACATCTGTCATTAAGTAGCTAGTTAGGGAGTTCTAACCCAATTAAGGATTTGGATTTTTGCTGATTGCAGTTTCTTTCTTAAAATAGATATAAATTAACCAGATGAATTAGCAGGTGAACAGCAGTGAATGCATTAGAATGGAAAGACTCAGAAAAAAACAAGATTTTCCATTGCTGTATGTTAAAAAAATAAAATAAAATAAAATAAAAAAGACAAGCTAGAAAAAAAAAATCTACCCTATCCTCTCACATTATTTAAAATAAAATAAAATAAAATAAAATAAAATAAAATAAAATAAAATAAAATAAAATAAAATAAAATAAAATAAAATAAAATAAAATGAGGTGGGGGGTAAGGTGTTGTCACCTTTTTATTCTCCAACATCCCTTACCTATTAAAGGTGATTTAATTTTAAATACAGTGCGTTTCTCTTTGATAAAGAGAATAGTTTTTGCAGAAAACAAAGGCAAACTAGAATATGCTGATTTATAAAGTGTTTTTATTTAGATACACTAAGTTTTGTGGGACTTGTAGTTCTTTTAGTCTGTGTTTCCATTTGCTGCCATCATTTTACTTTTGGCTGGGTTGGGTCTCTCATCAACAGAGCTCTGCCTTTCATTATAAGAGTTGCACTGTCCATGTTTTGCCTTTCTGGTGTGACTTGCTTCTTACAATGTTATTAAAGCAACCCAAATCTTTGCAGGTTGGCACTCTTTAGTTTGTGATGTTCTTTCACAGATAATTTTTAGCTTTTACTATTAATAGTTCCAATGGCCTCACTTTCTGAAAACCCTGTATTGATTCCATCAAATCAGAACAAATATTTGTTTTCCTTAAATAAATAATTAACATTATTGACTCTCATGGAACTCATAGGTTTATGGACCTATGAAACTACATTTATTAGGTAATTTTCTCTTATGATTGCAGCTTATTTCCACTGAGGTTCTCTGTTTTGTTGATTCATATCACACACATGTTTTTTTTCACTGAAATCTCTCTTCTTCCCTTTGCTCTTTAATCATAGTTTTTGTCATGACTTTCTTTTCTAGTTTTGCTTCATATTTCATTGATTTTTTTTTCCCCTCTCATTTCCCTAGCACTTCCACTCCCATTTAATCTACTTCTGGTGATTATTTTACTGATACTTTCTTGACCACACCTGATTGAATTCTAAATTTTTCAGGACAACTTTCCAGGGCTGAATTTAGAACAAACACCATTTCCATTTTGAGTTTCATATGTATTTAAGTGAATAACAAATTACTGTTTGCATTGGTCTTGCATCCTATACTTAATTACCAGTGTACTGTGTTGTTGCTTTTTCTTCCTATGACATCCTTAAAAATCATTTTTCACATGTTATATTTGTGGGATGTGAACACTGATGGTTTTATTAACTAGACCTCAGTAGAGAGATCATGAAAAACAATTCTGTATTTGTCTTCCTCGTGCTTCCTCTAACGTTTTTAACACTCTTCTTTCTGTATCGTTTCTTTCATACTAGCTGTCAGTTTTCACCATTATGTAATGCATCTAGCCAATGGATTTTTGTGCTTGAAAAATTCAGTGCAAATAAGTAAAAAATCAACTGTTCTTCTGTTTATATGTCAAAGATCTATACAAACGCATTCGATAATATTATGCTATTGTGAGAAAACAGAACATACAGCATATATATTAAAGTATGAATAATTTGAAAATTATAATAAAGATTATAGTGTGTTATTAAATACTGAATGCTCATCTAGCATCTATGAGAGCTCAGCTGTGTTAAAATTTCCATGAAGACGTGACTTTTATCTTTACTTGACTTGAATGAGCAGTGTCACTAGGGGGAGCTTTTACCCACATACCTGCATACTGTTGAGGGCAAAAAGGATGGAAACTAGTTCTCTTTACAGTTGGCTGTAATGAATAGCAAGTGCATAACACTGGTATACTATCAGGGGCTTACGTCTTCTTGAAATTTTTATTTTTGATTTTTTTTTTCTCTTGTGGTCTTAACCTTGTACCTTATGTTGCTGTTTCAATTATTGCTCATAGATTTCTTGTAAATACTACTTCATTTATAATAATCTTTTTCCATATATTGCAAATGACAAAGCTTTTCAGCATTTTGTGATTTTGTTTAGTTCTTACCTATTTAGAAAACCATTACGGTGAAGCTCAAACAGCAATCTCATGAGTCTCCAGAGTATTTTATGTCATCTTAGTCCAATAGAACAACCTCAGGGCTTAATTCTGTCATAACTACGAGGAAAAAATATTCAGTTGGGAATCCTGAACAAAAAGTTTGCTATCTGCTTTACAATTGTAACTTGCTTGCAAGTATGACCTAATAGTCCCCTCTCTGTGTCCTGTCCATAGGAAATGTAATTTTTTATAACTCAGTGTTTTTGTTTGTTTGTTTGTTTTATAGTTCTCTAGCACAGATGAGACCAGTGGACACTTTTACTTCCAGGGATGTCTAGTACAATATGTAGTGAACTGCCTAGGATAGTCTTGGAAGTTTTAATTTGTGTTACCAAACCCTTATCCATAGACATTTTTTCTATTGATAACTTATTTCTCAGTTATTCAGTGCTTGTCTCTTTTGCACTGCTTGTAAGGGTTCTAGCTGTGATGAAACCACATCTTCATGGTTTTGAAATGATGCAGTGTTTTCACAGGATTTAGTAAATATCAGGCTATATCCGTATTAATGGTATTATTCTGAGCATATTTGCTCATTTGGTGTTGTTTTATTTCCTGCTTACACTTGTTCTGTCTTCCATTTTCCCTCATTTATAAGTCATTTTCCTTGTATCCACAGGCGAATATAACAAACTATCATACAGACTGATCAGAACTGAAAAGCAGGAGGATAGTGAGTTAATTTCTATGTAATTACAACTGAAAACTGTAATAGTGTCACTAGGCTCAATTCTGCTCTCATTACACTTCTTTAGATAAACTGCTGTCTCTCCCTGAAGTCTATTATGATGCTTTGGTATCACTGCCAGAACTGATGCTCTTCGTGTCTGTTTTTCAGTAAGTTCAATATGGCTGCAGGGAGACAATGCTTTTCTGAACATGCAGTACATCCATTCATAAACTTAGTCTGGAAGCTGACAGCAATCAACCTGGATTTTCTACAACTAGAAAATATCTCCAAGTATTTTCCCTATACAGTCACTCAGCAGAAGGTGCATTTTGTGAGGCACCTGTTGAGAATAAACATTTTATAAAATGACAGCATAAAAGTTAGGCTGTCTCTTATAATTCTTTTAATGTAACATGAAATCTCAATGCGAAAATCTGTGTCTCAGTCAGTATACAGATGGAAATTGATTAGTGGAGACTGATTTCAATCTCAACTGAAATTGAAATCCCTGGCTCTAATTTTTTCAGGTAAAATAATGTGCAGTCAGTGCAATCATTCAGAAGAAAACAGATAATGTTTTGGATTAGAAGGGACCTCTAAAACTCATTTAGTCCAACCCTCTCACAACTTGTGCAGGAATATCTTTCACTAGATCAATTTGCTCAAAGCCCCATCCAACCTGTCGTTGAACACTTTAACGATGGAGCAATCACAAGTTCTTTGTATGTTTACATATATTGAAATTATTTTATGAACAATGGCTGATGGCTTAACCTTTTCCCTAAACAAAAGTGCATACAGACACCTTCAGGGAACAGTGAAATCCCCCCATTGCACCAAATTTAGAGGATTTCCACCAAAAACAATTTCTTGGTTTATATGGAGACAGCACAAATCTGAGATTTTGATGACAAAAAATATTGTTACTGGTATCAGCTCTGCAGAGAAGGACCTGGGAGTCCTGGTGGACAGCAGGTTAACCATGAGCCAGCAATGTGCCCTTCTGTGGTGTTTTTACCCTGCTGGACAGCTGAACTCCACCACAACTGCTCTCTCAATCCACCTCCTCAAAAGAAGAGGGGGAGAAGAAAGTATGATGGAAAGAAAAAAAAAAGGCTCATGGGTTGAGATAAGGATAATTTAATTAAAGGGAAAAGAAAGAGAAAAAAACAAGGCAAGGCCACACGGAAGCACAGAGGGAAGAAAAAAAATTATTTTCTACTTCCCATCAATGAGCGATGTTCGGCCATGTCCTGGGAAGCAGGGCCTCAATATAGCGGTTGTTCGGAACGACAGACGTCTTCATAACGAGAGCCCCCCCTTCTCCTTCCCTTTTCCCAGCTTTATTGCTGAGTGTGACATCATGTGGTATGGAATATCCCTTTGGTCGGTTTAGGTCAGCTGCCCTGGCCATGTCCCCTCCCCACTTCTTGCCCACCCCCCCCTACTGGCTTTGGGGGGTCTGGAGAGAGCCTTGGTGCTGTGCCAGCACTGCTCAGCAATAGCCAAAACACTGGTGTGATACCAGCGCTGTTCTAGCTACAAGTGCAGAGCACAACACTATATGGGCTGCTGCAGGGAAAGTTAACTCCATCCCAGCCAGACCCAGTATACCTTGTGGCCAAGAAGGCCAATGGTGTCCTGGGGTGTATTAGGAGTGTTGCCAGCAGGGCGAGGGAGGTGATCCTCCCCCTCTACTCAGCCCTGGTGAGGCCACACCTGGAGTATTGTGTCCAGTCCTGGGCTCCCCAGTACAAGAGGGACATGGAGCTCCTGGAGCAGGTCCAGTGGAGGGTTACGAAGATGATAAGGGGACTGGAGCATCTCTTATGCGAGGAGAGCCTGAGAGAGCTGGGCCTGTTTAGCTTGGAGGAGAAGAATGAGAGGGGATCTTATCAATGTGTACAGATATCTGAAGAGAGGGTGTCGAGAGGATGGGGCTGGTCTCTTTTCAGTGGAGCCCAGTGACAGGACAAGAGGCAACGGGCACAAACTGAAACACAGGAAGTTCCAGATGAATATGAGAAAACATTTCTTTACTGTGAGGG
Organism: Anseranas semipalmata; assembly: GCA_013399115.1. NCBI lineage: Eukaryota > Metazoa > Chordata > Aves > Anseriformes > Anseranatidae > Anseranas > Anseranas semipalmata. The sequence continues at coordinate 87,693 of VXAA01001612.1, forward strand.
TGACAGAGCACTGGAACAGGTTGCCCAGAGAGGCTGTGGAGTCTCCTTCTCTGGAGATACTCAAAACCCGCCTGGATGTGATCCTGTGCAACGTGTTCTAAGTGACCCTGCTTGGCAGGGGGGTTGGACTAGATGATCTCCAGAGGTCCCTTCCAACCTCAACCATTCTGTGATTCTGTGATTTTTGAAATTTGGTTATTTGGCCTTTTGGCTAAGAGCAAGCATAGAATATCTTCTCACTAAGGATAATGGAGTTCGATAAAATAATATTCCATCATTCTTCATAAGGAAGCAAAATGGAACTTTTTGGTTAACTGCAATCACTTAGTTATTCATTTTATTTTCCTCCAATCTTGTTCATTCATTTATAAGACAAAATTAATTCTTTACACATTCAACCTACTATCCAGGTAAACTGAATTGAACATAAAAGTTAACTTTGTAAATGAAATTAAATGTGGCTTAATTAAATTAATGCTGAGAATGAAATGAACACAAATGAGAAGTTTTATTTCTTTTAAAAAGGTATTAATAAATGCAAATTCAATTTTTTAAATTTAAGGAGAATTTATTGAGGAAAATTAGAGGATCATGACGCGTCAGTTTCACTTTTTTTTTTTTTTTTTGCCATTGTCTTTTTTACTTCAATTTCATTTATACTGATTATTTATTTTTAACATCTTCTGACTTCATTTTTCTAGGAACTAAAGATCTTAATTATAATTACTTGATCAGATATATCTTCATTAATCCTTTACAGATTAAGGAGTCAGATGGAAAAAAAGAGTTTGAAAGGCTCTCTTGTATATGGAGTATGATCTCAGAAATAATATTATAGGAGATTTTCCTTATTCTGACTGGATGTCCTTCATTTGTAGTTGAATGAAAAAAAGAGTATTTTTCACTTCAAGCTTTTCGGCGATCTTTACCCAGAGTAATTCTGGATAAGTAGTAGTGAAGTAATTTACTCATCCTTAAAAGGACAAGGCTTCAGTGCCTTCAGTGCAGATTGAGATTTGATGAGAACTTCCAAATCTTGTTAGAGGCCTAAGTATGAGACTGTCTTATTGCAAAGTAGCATTATTGCTGTGTTTATGGTGATTAGCAATATAGTGTGTTTTAAGTTCCCAGCACACATGAATATGCAGATTTGAAGATACTTCATAGTGCTTTGATGAAAGTGTATCATTGCTGATGATGTATATATCCCAGTAAAGCAATGTAAACTGGCTTGCTTGAAATGTAGAATAAAGTGTGAACTCAGGTTAGTGTTCATACTCACCTTCACAGATGTTTTGGGTGCAAATGTTATGCTGAAGACAGAGTACTACCTGAACTAGCAATTTAACTACTGAGAATTCATTCTATGAATAAATTCAGTGTTCTGTAGATGCATCTGAACAGATTTGTAAAAAAACTTTTTAATGTTTTTACACTGCATTTAGTCAACATTATTGGTGTGAAACTGTGTGGAGTCTCTGATGACCAATGAAAAGGCAACTCTCTCACATATGAATGTTAGGTGCTGTGGTGTGTTGACCTTGGCTGGCTGCCAGACTCCCACCCAGCCGCTCTCTTACTGAGGGCATCTCCTCAACAAGGCAGGGGGAAAAATAAGATGGAAGAGCTCATGGGTCAAGATAAAGACAGGGAGATCACTTACTGATTACCATTACAGGCAAAACAGACTCACCTTGGGGAAAAATAATTCAATTTATTCCCCCAAAGAGTTTGTTGGAGAGAAACAAACATAAAAACTGGAACACCTTCTGCCCCATCCCACCTGCTTCCCAGGTTCACTCCACTCCCCCTTTTCGGATTCCTCTACTTCCCCCCCGTTCCCCAAGCGGCGCAGGGGGCTGGGGAGCAGGGGCTGCGGTCAGCCCACAGCAGCTCCTCTCTGCCGCCCCCTCCTCCTCACACCTCTCCCCTGCTCCAGCCTGGGCTCTCCAGGGGCTGCAGGGCAAGCTCTGCTCGGGCGCCCGGAGCACCTCCTCCCCTGGCTGCTCGCAGGGCTGTTCCCCGCACTCTTTTCCTCGCTGCCGGGCAGTGTTTTGCCCTTTCTGAGCTCCGCTGTCCCCGGGGCGCCCACCCGTGGCTGAGGGGCCCAGCCGTGCCCTGCCGTGGGGCCGCTGGAGCCGGCTGGAACCGGCTGTGTCCGGCACGGGGCAGCCCCGGCCTCGCCTCACTGAGCACGCCGGCAGCCCCCTCCTGGCTCCCACCTGTGCCCAGTACAGCTAGAATATCCCATAGATTATTCTGCATTGCTATATGTATGTATCTATACATACTTTTATTTTTACAACGACCATCCTGCGTTTTGAACATAATAGGTACTCATGATCCAGAAAAGGTGGTAAAGTGTAATTTTTGGAACTTAGTATTCAGATATCTGATTAAAATTGGAGAGAATGGGCTGTAATTATAAATCACCTTTATTTTTCAGATATGCTAATTTAACTGTGCTGTTTTCGTTGGTTTGACATGTTAAACTTGTAGTAATAATAAGGTTTTACCAAGCATAATTACTAAGTACTGTTGGCCTTAAAAATGTCTCAGTAGTACATGTGCATGATAATGAGGATACTGTAACAGACAATGCTATAGTCAACACCATTTGCATTCGATAATTAGAGGGAAAAAAAAAAAAAAACCACAGAGTTTGTATTCAAAACAGACACCTTAACAGCAGGATAAGCTGGACAACTAGGGCTGTTGTAAAACACATTGGCTTAGATTTCCATAGCACATTAAAATAAAGCAGGTGTGATAATTTAAATCAGAGAGAGAAATGTAAAAATCTGTCTTACCAGCCTGTATGTATAGCATTCTTCCTTCCAGCTTTTAAAACAATGAATTACATTGCTATTCTGTTTAATGAGCATTTCTGAATAGGTCCTTTCCAACTCAGGATATTCTATGATTCTGTGAGACAAAACGGAAATATGTGCACTTGGGCCATTTTAAACGCATTTGTTGCTATTAAAAAAAAAAAAAAAAAAGTTACCTGCACTTGTTATAATTAGCCTCCAAAGCAACAGACAAGGGATCAGCCCTATCCTTGCTTAAGCCCTTTTAAAATCAATTTTGATCACCATTAAGTTCAGAACTGGGTTTCCTACTTCATGTTTTCTTCTGCTTTGTTTTTAACAAAAAACAAAACAAAACAAAACAAAAACAAAAAACAAACCCACTATTTTATGGAATTAGAAACTAGTTGGCATCACAAAACCTGAGTTCATTTTTTTGATTGATGGTTCTGAATTTAGTTGTTCTCAGTTAGAAAAAAGAATTGACATGGGTATATAAAAATGTTTGCTATTTTCTTCTGAAGAGATTAAATCACTTAGTTAAAACATTAACCTTACTCCCAAGTTTTACTTCTGTTAGAAAACTAGGGTTGGGGGGTGGGAGGGTGAAATCCAAGCAGACTGACAACCAGTTTGCTGGTGGTGCTGGTTGTCCCATGTCAGCTACCAGAGGCGTCTAAATACTTTATGAATATGACATACCTGTTTTCTCCAAAGGGACAATGGAAATAAACAACAGTGCACAAACAAGGAATTAATAATGTCTCAGGGGAAAAAACAAAGCAAAACAAACAAAAAAACTGAGTTTAAGCCGAAGTGATATTTATTTTCTGCTGTGCAAATTGAGAAACCATTGTCTGCATTTTGCATTCCGTTAGTTTCTATTTTTTTTTTTTTT
>VXAA01001612.1:91413-102233 GCA_013399115.1 Anseranas semipalmata
TTTTTTTTTTGTCTCTAACCAAATGTGCAATGTGCTTTACATATTTCATTGTATTAAATATTTTGCCTGCCTGGTAGGAGCAGAGTTTCCTCCACAGCCATTATAGGGAATGGATAGCTTTCTAGTATAAAAAGCATTCAGAGACGAATTTTGAGCTTTTGCTCTGAGTTAACTTTAATGTGAGAATTCTGTCAGGCATCCTAACCAATCTATAAACAGCTGGTTAAAAGTATTTTATCATCTCTTATGAGATTAAATTCCTTTGTTTTGTGAAATGATTTGATGTCTATAGTGGTGTAGGTTCTATACAAAATGCTGAAAATATTTTTGTTTTGCACTTGTGCTAGATTGTTTATTTTGTTTGTTACTTGTTTTATTCTCTTCAAAGATAAAAGCTTAATTTTAGAGGTGGAAACCTGTTGACGTGATCATAAAAAGTTAAACTGACTGTATATGATGTTATTCAGGAAACTAGTCATCATGCATTGTTATCTGGATCTTGGAAAAAAACAAACCAAAAAGCCACACCTAACAAAAAAGTCTTACTGCTTGTTGATGTAAGGTAGACTTACATCTAGACTTCCTTGAGCAAGAACATGGGCAAAGTAACTGGAAAATGTATTTTAAGCTAATGGGACTTGACAAGGTAAATCGAGAAGATTTTCAGTGCTCTCTTCTCTCCTCCAGCCTCGTGGGTTCTTCTGCTACTCTAAGCTTTTACTGCAAACTTACTCCAGGCTTCTCCAAACTTAATTCAGATAGGTACCTCTGTTGGTGAAAAATCCTACCTACCTGCAAAGATATCTAAGAAGGAACTTTATATGCTATAACATGCTCCATAACATTCAGGTAATAAAAAGGTGAGCAAGTATATTTAGGTGTCAGAAGGTTAAAAACTCAGAAGAGGAATCTAGGGATTGGATAAGCTGCAAAAAATATTTATGAATTTAACTTTGCGTAGGTTTGAGTCTTTATTATTCCATATGCACTAAGGACAATTTAATGAAATCCCGAGTGTACAACCAGACTGATTTACTTTTGACTATTCCATGTGCAATTAATGCAATCTTATAACATAAATAAATAAATGAGCAAATAGGGTGGAAAGTTTCACCTGTAACTCTTCCAGGTGCATGCTGTGCATAACAGTTTATAAATTTGTTCATAAAAGATTAAGTAGCAGGATGGTATGAACTGCTGCCAGATTCTAAATGTATGTGGAATGCTTTGCTATGATTCTTGATCAATATTAAGATAGCTCTTCAGACTCTAAAACAAAACCATATATCTGGGTTGTTTTTGGTTTACTTTCAAATGGTGGGAAAAACTCCCTCTCTCCAGAGTGAGCTTTTTTCTTTCCATGCTTTTCCAATAAAAACAAGCGAACAAACAAACAAAACAAAAGAAAAATAAAACAAAAGAAAAATAAAACAAAAGAAAAACAAACAAAATAACTTACTGAACTACAGCCCAGAAACAATAAAAAGAATCTATTTAATAAATTTTAAATCATTTGAAATTGAATGCTGCTAAATAATAAGAAAACAGAGAAGTTTAATTTTAAGGTCCTCTTTTCTTTCCAAATGTAAAATACTAGAGAAAATATATATTTCTTTTATTTCTTTTTAATTATTTCTTCTTATTATTTTTTGTATTTCTTTTATTTTCCTTTCTTTTTTATATTCTTGTATATTTTCTTTATTTTTTATATTTCTTATAATTTATTATCTTTTCTTTATTAATTTTTTTTTTTTTGGAAAATTTCCTGAAAAGTGAAAGAGCGCAAAATTTGGGCACAAAATTTTTCTATTTGTCTTTTATGAAATATTGGAATGTGTGTTAAATCTGAATTTCAAGAGGCTGCTTTGTACACTTCTGTATATGTAATGATTCCAAATTGGGTATTTTAAATAAAAATAAACCATACTCTATCAGTTTAAATTGTAGGTCACAGTAATTAGTAACATTTCCTTTAAATCTTTTCTCATTTTCAGAAGTTAGACAGAAGTATAGGGAGTATGGAGTACTGTGGAGCATGTTGTATGCTATTTTGTGAGGCAGTGCATCCAGAAATGTCTGGTTGTAGTCACGCTGAACATTTATGCTATTGTTATGATACTACTGTTTTGAATATTTCCCACATGCACTTACAAATATTTGTTTAATAAATCCTCAAAACAAGAAAACTTTCTGATTTCTTAGTAACCTGGCCCTTGGATGGAATAGCGTCCTACTTTATAGGAGACAAAATATGTAGCGATACCATGATCTTTGGGATTAATAAGGCTTTTGCTACTCTTAAAACTAGTCAGTAGGTGTCAGAAACGACATTCAGTTAAAAAGATACTTTGGAAAATCTTTCAAAGTACAGTTTGTGTCTCTGGGCATCCGAATACCTTCTTAGAAATGTGAGCCCTGGTGGCTCATCCAGTGTTGCCCAAGGAGTAATTCCTAAATCAGAACTGGAACAAAGAAAGAGGCCAAAGTAGCCTCCATAATAAACATTACCTGGGACTTGTTCCCTTCCTTACAGAGATCTACAGAAAGGCACGGGCAGTAGAGAAGGGAGGACTCTCATGTGGGGGGGGCTCTTATTATTTCTTGAAGCAAGCCTCAGAAAGAATAACCTTGAGCAGTAAAGGTTGTGTGGAGACCACTAAATTCATGTAGTTTATGGCTTCACCTCAGGGGGTGGGGTGTGGAATAGCTGCTACATTTTCTTCTTCTTCAGCAGCAGCCACTCTTTTAAGGAACAAAGTGTTATCTCTATTGATGGCGTGCAGCTTGAAGTGGAGTGTGAAGCATCCCAGGCAATTGATGTGAGCTGCTCTAATCGTTTAGATTACAGCTGAACTCCAGAGATGTTTACAGAAAAGATCCATTTATACTTGGACTCATTTGCTCATGAAACTGAATGTGAACTTGGGTCCCTAGCAGTCTGTCAAGACTGTCCTGTGAAACGCCATTCATGTGGGGAATCTGAAGATTTCTGCAATATGGAAAGTGCACTATACTCACAAGAGCACAGTGAGAAAATAATAGATCAAAACAACAGAGTTGAATAGAAAGAGAAAACAAGAAGGCAAATGAGGCTTATGTAAGACTTGCATTGACTTTCTGACATGCAAATGGAAATGGTAGCTGGGAAAGTATCTGTTGTGTGTACAGAGTATTACCCTGTTTGCACATGTGGCTCTGTTGTAGCTTAAGGTATTTAAAAAAATTAAGTTTGTTTGTCTGTTTTGTTACTCTTTAATGTGAGCATGGTTTGGAAGGAATCCAGCTTGTGACAGTAGGTGGGATAGAAGGGAGTCAGAAGTGAAGCTTCCACTCTACCAATCTTCATCCCTATCTGGTCAGTAAAGTGGTCCAAGCAAATTGTTGGGCAGTAAAGTTAGCTTTTTGTCTTTAAAATTAATCAAGTAAAATTACAATCCACTATATAGTGTTGCACTATCTCCCATAGTCAAGAGAAACACAACAGAACAAGCATAAGATAAAAGGTTATTGAACCACACCAAACGTACCAAAGGCTACATTTGGCAAATATACCCAACAAGCCAATATTTCCTTTCCCCTTTACAAGATAGTCTTCTTTGATAAGGTCTTCACTGATTTCTTGTTGACTTAAGAACCTGGAGCATGACATGTACCCTGCATGGCATTTGCCAGCCACTGTCATCAGTATTCATTATTTCATTAGTGGTCCTTCTGAGGACTAGGAAAAGGGCTTCTCCAGTACTCACATTCCACATGGTGGTTTGGCTAGAGCTTTATCATACTGAGCAACAGGCTGTGACACTTGGCCAAGGTTGCTTTTCTTGTTGCCAGTGAAGTTAAGCCAATAAAAGGTTGTCCGCAACCTTTAAGCTTCTAAGTTTGATTTTGTTAAGCATCATGCTACCCAGCATGATGGCTAGACTATGCTTGATTTTGTTGAGTGTGAACATCAGAACATGCAAGAGGCTGCACTTGGTAGAACTAAAGATCCGTCTCTCCTGCTATCGTGTTTCCAAGAGTGGCTGCCTGAGAAAGAATGTAAGAACAGGGCAAGTGCATAGTTGTCCTTCCCTGGTGGAGTAGTCTTTTGGCCTTCAGGCATATGAAGCTAGCGGCTTGTGGAGGTTTTGTGTTTGTATTTGATGGTATTAGGTAACCTTTCTTCCATTGATCTATCCAATTACTTGAATCTCAAGGAAACTTGTTTCTGATGGAGTGTACTACAATTTCCTTCTCAGTAGGAAAGTCAGAATAGCAAATGTCATTGTATGTCATTGAGAGGCTGTGGAGTCTCCTTCTTTGGAGATACTCAAAACCCACCTGGACGCGATCCTGTGCAACGTGCTGTAGGTGACCCTGCTTGGCACGGGGGTTGGACTGGATGATCTCCAGAGGCCCCTTCCAACCTCAACCATTCTGTGATTCTGTGATTCTGTGATGTCACAGTTATTGGTTCTTTCTATCTGAACAGAAAGGAGTAGAATGGAAGCGTCGTTTTGCTTCAGAAAGTTAACATTTAAATGGATCTAAGTTAGCTTGGATATAAATACATCACTGAGATAAATGTTACGGAGGAGACNATGTCACAGTTATTGGTTCTTTCTATCTGAACAGAAAGGAGTAGAATGGAAGCGTCGTTTTGCTTCAGAAAGTTAACATTTAAATGGATCTAAGTTAGCTTGGATATAAATACATCACTGAGATAAATGTTACGGAGGAGACTTTATTTCTTTGCTGCTATGATGCTGGCAGGAGAGTGTGCTCTGTAATTGATTAACAGGGCACAGTACATTGACTTATATGGGGAAAGCTATTATATCTCAGTAACAGGAAGGTATATATGATTCTCATTTTAGTAAGTAAAAAAATGGATTCTGTGGGAAATAACTAAAACTGCTGGAGGAACCAAAGGTTCCCAAAGATTTTTTTTTTCTCTTAAATCTGTAGCATAACAGCATTTCATGTTGTGAAAGAGGTTTATAAGTGCAATATATTTAGTGGAACTTTCACACAGAGCTAGAAATACTAGCTTATGTAAGCAGTCTTTTAACTTTTGTTCTATCGGACCTAGAGCCATGAGTTATTGCAGAGATTTAATATCTTTTTTAACATGTCTATTCATTTTAAATATAATGCTTCTCTATAACTCACACCCATTTATGGTGAATTTCCTATATTTTCAAACATAAAAGAGCACTTGGGTGGGGGGTGGAGGGATGGGGGAATGTTTATGTTTTTTTAAACACTGAAAACACTGAGGTATTTTTGCTTTTATTCTTCAGTTTATCAGTTGGTCTCCCAAGAAGGAAGTGAATGTGGTTATAGATAACAATGAAGGAAAATAGTGACTCTGTTTTTGTCCCCCATTGTTGGCTATTCCAACCAAACTACCAAAGCAGACATCCAAATTCAATACTTCTAAAGCACATGTGCACCAAATAAAACACATTCATGACTGTCTGTAAAAATTGTGACAATAGTGACAACTGACAAATACGGTAATACTCCCTGTCAGATTTTATTTTTATTTTTTTGACTATATCAAGCTTGTCTGTTTTATTATTTTGAATCCAAGAGGATGGATTAATGAATCGAAGAGACAAGGCAGGCTGTACAGGGGAATGAAAATTTAGAAGCTAGTACTATTTCTAAACAAGTTGATATATTTCTTTGTGTAGCTTCATCAACTGTAGCAACAATCACTATCAAAATAAAATGTGGAGATTTTCTCAATAGTTTCTGGGATCAGTAAAAGAATAAAAATTCTGATGAGCTTCTGCTGTTTGGAGAGGTGTTTTTTCATCTGTCATGTTGTTTCTGAACGTCTACAATTTGGTTTTATTTTTGCTGCAGAAATTAAGGTTTTAGTCACACATTATCCCTTTTTTTGAATTTTTTTTTTTGAGGGGTTTAGGATAGCGCTTGTGTTTCACAAATCTTTTTAAAATATCATGACCAATAGGCTCCTATTATATTCAGCAATCTATGAAATAGCATGAGTACTATTTTTTTTTATTTTTTGTAGCTACAGCGTTCTATTTCTAATATTCTTCTGGAAAGCTAGAAATTTCCTCCCTACCTGAACTTCCCAATATGAAACTAAAGGGGGGAAATCATATAAACCTGTGAATCTTATTTTAAAAATATACTAAAAAAAAAGTCCTCTCAAATATAAATTTCATGTAATGGATTTTATGATTATGTAAAGAATACAGGATCAGATGTTATATGAGAAAAAGCTTTTGTAGTTGTGTTTGCTTTCACTCCTCTGGCATTGCTACTGTGCATTGGTTAAAGTCCTGAGTCTCTTTGCTGGAATTCCATTAGGTAGGCTGACTCCTAAGGAGCCCTACCTGATACTGATAATGTTTTTCTTTTCTACATCATAATTAATAATGTGTGAAAAAGTTGTACTTTTACTCTATGTGTATGCATTACGTATATGTATATGTATATGTGTGGGTTTCTATATGTATTTGTGTTATGTACACATATAGGAGTTTTGTTTTTTTTAAGTCCTATTCTCTATGTAAGTAGCTGTATAATTTCATATTTCTTTATGACTGATTTTAAAAATAGTTGTTGAGGAAATGTAGAGGGGGGAAAATAGGAAAATGAAAATGAAACATATCCAGCTGTAGCTCTCAGTATTAGTGCAAATATATTTTTTCTTAACAGTAAATATCATGTAAGATAAGCATAGGAAAATGCTATAAGGATATTTTGTTGTATGTTTTTAAGTATTTCTTCTTATATGTCCTTCTGTTTTTAAATGTTTACTTAGACAACAGAATTAACGAAGAAAAACTTCAAATCCTTAGCTAGGTAACATTAATAATGACGTGTCAGAGAGAGCAGTTTGCTAGCAATCTTTAAGCTGAAAACCTGTTTTTATGGATGACAAAAAATGCACTATAGATAAAGAAGTACATTATAGAAGCTTTGTTTTTTGAGTAACTGTGTCTTTCTGTGATTATGACGTTTACAATAAAATTTGTAAGGGAGTACTTCAATCTGCTCATTTCTATTCTTAAGCTGTAATATCATACTAATTTGAGCCAAGATTTTAAAATGTAGGACCTCGATACAGGTCTTCCCTTGCTGCTAAGGAGGTCATGTGTATCCCCAGTGTCCTGCTTGGGTCGCATGATGTGACCACAAGGCAGCGTGCTGCCCCATGCCGTGTGGCTGGAGCCAAAGCAGGGGGAGGAAGGGAGAGTGGAATCAATATTTCTGTTTTGTGGTATAAACAATAATACTTAAAACTATTTATCCTCCCATGTCAAAATTCCATCATTTAATACTGTGGTAGTGAACTTTAAAGTCATTGGAATTGTCCTTTAATTCAGTGCAAAGCAATTGCACTTCAGTCTTGCCTATACTTTTATGCTGGTATGAATTTTGTTTTCTTCCATAACAAACCCACAGAGATTTGTGAAAAAAAAAACTATTTATTTTGTTAATGTCAGAATACTGATTCATGAACTGATGTTCTTCTGTATTTCTGTGCTTTAGTTTCTATTGCTGTGTAAGTAATTTTATTTTTCATTACATGAAACTTGAAATTTTAGGAGAGCTGTATTACAAGTGACTTGATTCACTCACAATCACCCTTTTTTCACGTAAAAGTTCCTCTTTGAGGATAGCATTAATTCTATCTCCACATGTGATTCGCTCTGCCAGATGATAGTTTTTTGTGCAAAAATTGTACAAAAATCTGGTATGGCTGAGTATTAATTATGCTGCCTACCAGGAATGATCTAATGTTTTCTAGGTACATAAGTTGAGGGTGTTTCCATTTATAGCAGAGCTTGTGTTGCAGTATGTGTGTTTAAAAAGGTTAATCATGCTGACTGGTGTAAGTTATGCTTTTTTCTTGTGTGGTAGATTGTACCTGAGACGGAAATGAGTAATTTAACCTATGTATTTCACGCATCTGTTGAAGTAACTGAGGAAAAAGTAGAATGAAGGGCAGTACATTGACTGATCTAAGCATTTGAAAAATCAAAAGCCAGTTCTCTCTCCATTCTAATTCACATAATTTCATACAACAGCAGGAGGAGATTTGTATTAAACTTTTTTTCTTTATTAGAAAGGCAAAGATTCTGATTTTGGTTTTTCTCCATCTTAGATGGAGAATACTAAGTTAATCTTCTTTATACTAAGTAAAATATAAGTGAAGTGTTCAAATGGATTATGGAGATTATATTAAGAAAAAGATTATTTCCCTAACTTTTTTTTTTTTTTTAGTAAATCTGTAATATGTGATAATTCATAGGCATTTATTCATGTGCACTATTTATTAAAATATCAGGTCATCAGCACTTCTATTACAGAACTGAAAGTTTATATCTTATCTACTTCTTACAAAGCTTTCATGATAATAATTCTCTTTAGCATTGTGTTTACATATCATCAAAAACATTCCAGATATATCAGGGCAGGCTTTCTTGTCTGTTTGTAGTATTGTTAAGGAGAGCAGTGGCCCATGGTTAGGCATCATCATTACCTAACTTTGTTCTAACTTAGTTGAAGTCTTTATTTTCTCATGTTTGTTTTTGTGCTTTTTATTTTTACTGAAATATTGGGATGTATCCACATACATTCCACATGTACACAAGTGACAAGACTGTGTTATTACCCAAAATAAAAATAAAGGGTGCACTGCCCCTTAATGTGTATGAATAATTAATGGTATAAAATTAATCTGTGTTCTTGTATTTCAGAAAAGTGTGATGAACCTCTGGTCTCAGCATTACCCCACTCCTCCTTCAGCAGTTCATCATTTATGACAAGCAGCTATGTGCCAGGGTACGCCAAGTTAAACAAAAGAGGAGGTAAGGGGCACTCTCTACCTTATGTTCACATATTTTGAGAAAAAGCAATGGGTGCATATTTTTAATATGAAAATACCTTTTATGTAGAGTATTAGTGCTAATGTTTCTTTCAACAAAATTTCAGCTCTCTGACTGTTTTTATAAACAGAATGAATTTCTTTTTCATTGTATGTAACAGTAATTGCACACCATTGCACCTCCGGGAGAAACACATTGCTGGTAAAGTAGCAGCATGGGCCAAATTCCTAATGTTGATGGAGTCACATAGCACAGTTGAGTAATTGACTTCAGCTAAAAGGGCATACCTGTGTTCATAGGGTAAATGAACATTTGCAAGGTCTTGGTTGTTGGAGCAAAACTAAACAGCCTTGATTTGCTTTGTTGATCTGACCTGTTTCCCACATTTGCAATGCCTGCTGTAATTCAGCTTTTTGTAGCACTACTACTAGGAACTTAGTATGCCCTTTCCATGTATTTCTGTAACACAGTGAGGTATTCAGAAGTAACAAAGCCACCTCAAATGTGGTAGCTGGAAGAACAGGTGTGTAAGTATGATGCTCTGCCTGATCTAATTATATCCCTTGAATTATGCAAATTTATTCTAAGGTCTGAATGCAAGTCTTTACCTTCACCCATAGGAATTTTCATACCTTTCCTTGATATTTCTAGATATCTGTGTATATGCCATATTTACACTGAACTCTAAATTAATTTCACAGGAATAACACTTTTAAACATGAATGTTTAGATTAACAGAAAATTAGTATTCTGAATATTATTGGTTTTATTTTTTTTCTAAATAACATCAATCTAAAAGTCCTAAAATATAAAATTTCACAGATTCTTGGGGAATTAGCTTATGAATCGATACCAAAATTTTATCTTCTCCCAGATACATGTCAGGGTTATAATGAATTGACTATGTGAACCTAGAATTAAGAAATCCTTTCACTCTGGGGAGGAAGAACAGGGACCAAGTGATTACAGTACCTTAGTCTTGTAAATCCTGAAGATCTAAAATAACAGCAAAACACCAGATTTAGATAAGGTTGGTTTGCTTGCACTACTGCTTTATTCTTCCTGCTCCTGCAGGAATTTTGTTGCCTAGGTACCATATTCTGACTCCTCAAAAACAAACAAACAAACAAAAAAACATTGAAATAGTCTTTTTTCTGTGGGTGTTTGTAAACAAAATCTGACACGCTTACAACTGGTGGAACACTAGAGGTTAAAAGCAGAATTTGTTCCATTCAGATTAAAGCCTAGGCTGCCCATGTTTTTTACTACCAATTTTTTATACTATGGTTTGTGCAGTTTCTGAGCCAAAAAAGAAAAAAAAAAAAACAACCACCTTATGGGCAAAGCTACGAATTTACTGTTAGCCTAATTGAAGTCTTTATCTATGAATAATTATTGGCCTAGACTTTATTACAGAAAAAGAAAGAAAATAAAAAGATACTGAAAAGATACAGAGAAAACTCTCAACGGTAAAAGAGATTATATATGCACACTTCCTTTTGTCTATCCTTTTCCCTGATGTTACAGTCCCCTTGTCTATTGTCAGTGTCCCAGGCTCTTCAATGGGAAGAGGACACTGGTGTCAATAACAATGTTGTCATGGTAGGATCTGCTTGAGGTTATTTGGATGCATTTTCCAACATATACATTGATTTTCAGAGAACAAAGAGAGGGAACCTGTGCCACGATGGGGGGCAGAATGGGTGAATAGAATAGGTGAATCGAATCGAATCGAATCAAATCGAATCAAATTGAATAGAATAGAACAGAATGGGTTGGGTTGGGTTGGGTTGGGTTGGGTTGGGTTGGAAGGGACCTTAAAGATCATCTAGGTCCAACCCCCACGCCAGGGGCAGGGATGCCACCAACTAGATTAGGTTACTCATCCAACCTGGTCTTGAACACATCCAGGGGTGGAACATCCATAACTTCTCTGAGCAAACTGTTCCAGTACCTCACCACCCT
>VXAA01001613.1:0-16386 GCA_013399115.1 Anseranas semipalmata
TATAAATACTTATATATAAATACTTATATAGTTATACTCATATATACACATATATACTCATAAATGCATATATAAAAATGGTCATATAAATACTTATATATGTAAATGGTCATATATATATATATAAATGCTCATATATATATACACATATAAATATATATACACACATATATATATACATACATACATATATATATATATAAATACTTACTGGTTTTATTGTTTGTTTTCTAGGTCTAGTGTATTCACAGCCATTCATGCAGAGTAGTAAGTGAGAAGTAAGTGTGTATAAAACACTTGTACACAAAAGCCTGATTATATCCATATATGCAAAAAGCCTGAGATGTTTTATATACAAAATATATATTCTTGCATTTTTATATACAAAAAGCCTTTATATACAAATTTGTACGCAAAATATATATACACAAAAAGCCTGATATGCCATCTAAAAAAAAAAAAGTTGAGTATTATCTGAAAGCAACTGTAATGATGGTGTCAGATGTAACACCAAGACGGTAAGTAAGTTGTTAAGTGGCCATAAATACTGCATCTGGGCCCTTTCCTGTCGTCACTGCAGTATTCAGTGCTGGTCAAGACAGCTCAATTGTTTGTCCTTCACAGAAACTAACTCCGAGGGCACAGAAGACAGCATAAACGCAGTCCCAAGTTAAACAGAAATCTAGTTGTGTTTTGTTTCCTGACCTAAACAGATGCAGGAGTAACACCTCCCTAGCCCTAGAAAGTATGTAGAAGTTCAGTCTCTGTACTCACTGGATTCTGAGAAATCCTTCGTATTTCTTCCATGAATACAGCTACTGGCCTACACCAAAAACACTCAGTGGAACAGAGAACAGGCCTGGCATTTGGGACACCAGGCACTGCTACCCGTTTGAGAATCTGGTCTAATTCCTAGCTATCCTTAATATAATTCAGTGCTTAAATACCTTCTTAAGGAGCAAAGGCTTACAGTGGCACAACAATTTGTTGTCTGTAGAAGACAGTATTGTCCCATTACATCATCAAAACATTGCAAGAATAAGTAATTCAAAAGCATAAGGCATTTGGTTACGACAGCAGTGGGACTGCTTACGGATAGTTAAGTCTGTAGCAGAACACAGATGTGTATAGAGTATTTCCAGGATATGACTGACCTGGCTCGCATGTGAACTGGGATAAAAGAATGAAGGGGTGGTATGTCTGAAACCTGTCTTCTTCTTCAAATATATCTACTGGTCTGGGGCAAAAAAACAAAACCAGAAAACCACATAACTACCTGTTACATGTCCTAACTGTTCTTATAAATCTTGTGCTCTACTAATCCTTAAACAAGCATGACATTGACAAACTTCAAATTCGGTTAAACTACTGCATACCTGGCTAAGCCTGAGAGGCTGATAAACAGAACAGCTCACCTCATATTGCTCAAGGGCCTCCTTCCTTTCCAGTTCAAGCTGTTCCAGTTGCTGCATAGCAACTTGAAGAGCCCGTTCCTTTATCATTCTCTGGTTTTCTAGCTCTTGCTTCTCTGCTTCTGTCATCTGAATGGTCTGTTGCTGCTGCAAGTGCCATTTTTCCAGTTCAGCTCTCTTTGCTGACTCCTCTTCCAGTAATCTGCAATGGGGATTGTGATGTTAACTGCACTTTAAAGTAAGCTGTATCCATTACGTAGCATACACAGAGGAAAGCCAAACTAATTTTTTTTCTTTTTTTTTTTTTTTAAGAAAAGCTCAGGAAGCAGGAAAAAGGTTACTGCCTGTTGGCTTGTATTCAGTGTAACACTGAACATCATGCCAGAAGTGCAAGCAGACTCACTGCTACAAAGGGCTATTCAGAAAATTTAGTTGATAATGCAAATGCACAACACTGAAAACCACAGAAGAAACAAACAAGCATGAGTTATCTTAACTGTCTAGGGAGGACTGACTATATGAAGAAACAAACCACGGTAAACGAAGCCCATGAGTAAGAGAAGACTTAACCCTTTAGCAGTTAAAATTTAAACCTGTGATAAAATACAACAGCATTATGTTTACAGTTACTGCTTTATAAAACACACAACTGAAAGTTTGTACAGAGTGATTTCAATTTTCAAAGTGTGGACAAGCACAATGCCTGATGAAATACAAGTGAGCCTGCTTCTCCGAAACTGCTGAGCACTCCCACTCTTAAGGGCTAATCTAAACACACATGAAAACCATAAATACCACCTTTAGCCTTTAGAGCTTAAGAAAAAAAATACTACCCTGTCTTTGCACTTAAAGCTAGTCTTCCTTCCCAGCAGAGTGTCTAAGATGCAAACAGTCTTTAAAAGTGTGGCACAATTTTTATTATTGCAGGGGAGGGGTGAAACAGAAATAAGTCACTGCCGGGTAAAATGCATACCTGGCCTGAAGTTTCCTTACAGTTTCTTCATCTTGACGTGCCTGTTTCTCAACCTCCAAAGCTTCCTGTAGCTGCTTATACATTTCTTCCAGTTCACGTACTCTCTGTAAATACTGTTCCAGTTCAGATGACTTCTGAGCGACTTGCTCTTCCATTTTTTGTCTCACCTAGCAATGTAAATTGAGGACACACATAAGCTACCATTCAATTCAGTTTTCCAGTATTAAAGGAATTACCAGGTTTCTATCTGATGTCATTTTCAGAGGGATCTTTTCCTGCTGCCTGCAGAGCAAAACTGATAAAATTAAGTCTAGATTTGTAGCTGTGTAACTAAGAATATAAGAAAAAAAAATAGAGATCACTTACATTGTCCTACTGCATGCTGCACAGGATTTGTACAGTGGTTTAAACCTATCTTCAATTAGTTTGTTTGCATCACTTAGTTTACAGATACACGCTAAACTGAAGGAAGAAACAGCTTGTACACTCAGCCCATAACGCAGCACTGCATATGCATTTGTCCTGAGATGTTCCATTACATCAGCTTCACTATCTCTACTACTTTTCCGCAGCTGACAGAAGAGCCTATTATACCTGACAAAACCCTTGAAGAGCTAAAACGAGTTGTTTTGGAAATCCTTTGCATGATAACAGCATTTTAAAGCTGCAGGTTTTCCTTAATATTGCATGTGTATAACTACAAAAGAACCAATAGTATAAAAAAAAGGAACAGTTTTGGGAATATAATCAGTTCAGAAAATTCCTAAAATGCACTTTAATTATGCCTTTGTTCATTCTGTATATTCATATAGCATGTACCAGTCTCAAGTTCTTCATCCTTGAAAACTGGAACAATAACTTCAGTCAGCATTTATCTTGTAAACAGTTCATTCTATTCATGATTTTTCAATAATATTTAAGCTCTGAATGCTATACAAATTGTAGGCAGGCTGTTTTAGTTTTTTTGGTCACTAGTAAAAATATTTTTTCTTATGTCTCTAATAAATGTAATGCAGGCTGCATTCTCCAACCTCCTGCAAATTCTGCTGAAACTTTTCAGTGATTGCCTATGAGGGAAGTCATTGCTGAAAGCACTGCTCACTATGTGTAATTATAGCAAAAAGGCACATGCACTACTCACCATTTTTTCTCTCTCCAGCTCCATACTGAAGCGATCTTGTAATTCAACTTGAGTCTGAAGTCTTTTCTTCTCCTCCTCAGCAGCACGTGCAGCTGCTGCTTCCAGTTGCTGAAAGAGAAAGAAGGAATGAGAAAAGAAGGAAAAAAACAAATTTGTCAAAACTAAACCATTTGGGGGAAATGGAATTTAATTGAACTTTCATTAAAAAAAGAAAAATAAAATAAGGAAGAAGCCTTCAAAAGCATTAAGGCCCCAACTGCTTATTATTAAAGTTTATTCTCAATCTCTAAATATCACTTTTAGTCTTATTATTGCAAGACAATTTTGAATTTACAAATGAAAAAATCAATTATCAGATTTCCTCCAAGTTTCCTTTGAGTTCTGCTTTGCAACGCCACTAGAAATAACTGCATTTCCTTCTCTATCTCATATAGGATAGAAAACTGTTACAGAAAACCACATTCCAGGCAGCACTGCACAGGAGTTCCAACTAGAGCGAAAACATGCCAGCGCACATAGAGTTCATACAGAAACAGAAGTGAGAAATACTAAATTGCCATGGGAATGCAGAAGTGCCACAAAGGTTGACTATAATAAAGTGATTGTGCTATCATGAATCACATCCCTTTAACATCCCCTAAACTGCCATGTAAGGTAAATAAAATTCTAGTCAATAATCACCGCTTGAAATTAGGGGGAAAAAATAGTCTCATTGGAACTAAGGACAGGGAAACAGCTGCTGGCACCGTCATGACTTCTTGTAACTTATTTAACATTTTTTTGCATCTTGATTTCACAAATAAAGATAGCCATTGCATTTTTTCCTTTCATCTGGACTTCAATAGCATGTATGTTTAGAATGCTTGGAAGGTTAGAAATGTACAAGTACCAGTCAAAACATTAACAGTACTGAAAACAAAACAATTCTTTCACAGAATTTTCCGAAGAAACTTATCTGATTCTTTGGAGAAAACAGAAAACAAACACCTTTTTGTAATATGCTAGGCTGGTGAATTTGCTTCCACAGACCTTCATAAAAAAAGGGACACCCATCCTTTTTCAGTATTTTGGGAAGGTCGCACATTTAAATCATTTTTCTCTCACACAACCTAGATTAACTAATCAGAGGCCTAACAATTAAAACTGCCAAGCCAAAACTTTAATTAATTCCTCTAAGTGCTAATTCCACTCTTGCCTGAAATAGATGGGAAGGAGAAATCTCCTAGTTTCTCTTTTTAAGCTGGACAACACAGTACAGAAACGCTCTCAAATTAAACAAACATTGCCAATACTGAACTGAGGGGGCAGCTGGCAGGGGTGGGCGCTAGGCTTTCTCCAGAGAGCTCAACAAGAAAATACACGTTAGTCCACTCTTATCTGCAGTTTCCTGCTTAATTCATGTCAGAGCACATCAGTTCCTGGCAGGTAAGGTTACTGGCTATCACGACAACTATGCAGTTTAGGGAAAAGTCCCAAAATGTGAGAAGGGGGAGATCAACAAGAACACACCATTCCAGCACAGGTTAGCACAGAGTCTCTGAATCCCACTCAAGACCGCAAAATGAAAGAGAAAGAGTGCGCAGGGCTCATGCATGCTCTCTTGGTAAGAAAACTTACCTTCCAGTCTATTCAGTGTGCCTATCTCAAAAATTCCGTTTAAAGATATGAAAAAAACATCTATTTTAGACAAAGGAGCTTATTCTTCTGAAATTTTTAAGTGCAGGAGCTATCAAAATAAAAGCCAGTCTTGGGGTGCACTTTGGCAGCTGCTATGTAAGTGCTGGCTCTCAGCCATCAGGAGCAAATCAAACTTTCCAGAACAATTCAGTTTCCTGAACCATTTACAAAGCCTTTTCCTTGGAGAGTACTTTTTTTTTTTTTTTAAATTAATCAAACAGTTTAAGTTCTTCCAGCATAGTAACTGCCCAATAATTCCACTTAGTCAAAGTGCAGTAATTCATGTCAGAGACTAAATTATTTTCCTTGAGAAGTCATTTTAATTCCGCCCACTGTAAAAGATGATTCTTGCCTCAAGTCCCTGTAGTTTACCCGCTGTGATTTCAGCAAGACTCCCTGGAGCCTGTCAACATCCTGCTGCTCCTTTGGGGTTGCCCTCATGTCATCTTCCCCATCTTTCTCTCCATGAAGTGAACTCAACACAGAAATCCATCCCTATGATTTCTGTTAACAGGTGTTATTACTTATCAATAACTTGTAGGTAACACAGGCTACCTTTTAAAGCATGTTTTGCATCATGAATCTTACACACATGGTAAAATATAGGGGCTACAATGAAGTTAAAAAAATGTTTTCCCACTGTCATCCCAAAGATACATTTTGGGTGACTTGCATTTGCTTTCTAGACTCATGACCTTTAACATGCTCTCACAATATTTGTAGCTTTTTTTATTTTTTTGCTTTTTGCTTTTTTTCTTCAAAGAAGCTAGTGGTTTTACTTAGTGTTTTGTATTTATCTACAAGGAAATTAATTTATTAAGAAAGTCTTCTGCTAAAACTCAGAATTTCTAGTGCAATTGTGCAATTCTCAAGCTTTTAGAAGTCAATCCAACGTTTACAATGAACATGTATTTAAGCAGTTTATAAATGGCTGGTATGTTTCTCAGCTCTACAAATCTCTCCCAAACTACTATAATAAAATTACACCGATACATACTCACAAAATCAATTTGCATCTTTGGAATCTCTGTAAATTCAATTTATATCTCTGGAAACTAACTCTGTGTGAAGAGAAGAATTCTCTCCCACACAGTTCACGCAACATAACTTTGGAAAAACTACCTAAGAAAATCCTAATGGAAAGCCCCAAGTTTGGCAGACATTTCCAAGAGGGAAAAAAAAAATAGCAACAACCAAACAAGAACAAGTAACTGAAAAGACCAGACTCTCCAGTCCCTGAACACCATCCACACAGCTGGGATTTTCCTTCACACTAGCTTCACAATACCTTCGTAAGTAGAGAGGACAGGGCTGTGCCACGTGAGCTGCCCCGAGCCCGCTGACCAGTCCTTAGGAACTGCTGCAGTCAATGCTTAAGGCTTTACTGCAGGCTGAACCAGCAGATATATTTACTTAGGGGCTCAAGCTGACACAACCTCAGCTCCTCTGCAGGAGTTTGCTTAATGTCTGAACACCTGAACAGGAAATAGATGCCAAATATACTTAAAGAAGCCCATCTCAGCCACAGAGACTGAGCCTAAAGCGTGAAGGTCAGCAGCTCGCACTCCTACCTTTCTCACGGTCTCCAGTTCCTTCTGCTTGTTCTCGTTGGCTGTTTGCAGTTCTTTCATCTGCCGCTCCAACTCCTCGTGCTCAGCTAACAGCTTCTGGCGCAATTCTTTCCGTTTCTGGCGTGCTTCTTTGTGAGGTGGAGGACTCCCAGCTCTCAGCAGGCTCACGGTGGTCTGTATGGCTGGAAAGGAAGACAAAGGGAGAGGAAAAGTAAGAGAACACCAGTGAAGAGAAATGCTAAACTCTCGGGACAGCCTAGGTAAATAAATACCTGTGCTGTTTTTTGTTGTTGTTGTTTTTAAATGTATTTGTAAATCAGAAATAACTGTTGTCAATTCTCCTAATTCTCATCAGGCTAGCTGTCAACACAAACCAATAGGAGAAGACATTTAGTTTTCAACAGTCTGTGTGCCACAAGGATAAGATCAGGGAATTCCAATGCCTAGTACCAATTCCAATAGTTATTTCTAACAAGCAGTGGACATACACATTATTTGTACGCCTAGCTACCAAAATACAACTTCAAGATTTCCCACTCCCTAGATGCAATGACTCTAATCAAGAAGTAGAAGGTGTTTTCTAACATATACATTCACCTACTTTCCTAGAACCAACCTTAAACCCTTTTTATTCTCACTGCTATTCAAAGGAAAAACATTCTCCCAGTAAGAAAAGTAGTTCTCATTTACTTATATTCAAGTAAGGAAATACACAGACAGCAAAGCTGAGGAGTAGTAGATGCTTTTGATATTTTATCTGCCACAGCTGTGAAAAAAGATCTCATTTTGGAACCAAGTAATTCTTCATATATCAGACTTCGGTGCAATTAAATACATGCTTCAGGTAAGAAGGGAAGCGTGGATGGAAGCACACAGCTCCGAATATTAAAATGCTGTACATATTTAAATGGTGTTGGCAACAGTGGCTTTGCAAAGGCTTCTACCTCACCCCACAAAAGATGCGCGTAACCATCACTCAGCATACTACCTGGGAAGGTCTCACAGAAGGAGTAACTCCTTCATGGTAAGAGAAAAGGAAGCCCCAGTTCCCAGCCTTATCCTCAGCTCACCAAACCATACTACCTCAAGCAAAACCATAAAAGCAAAGCCAATTTATGATGCTGAGATGAACAAGCTTTCCAAAGGGAAAAAACAACAATTTTCTGTGTATTCCCTGCCCTTCCCCACACGTGCAGCCATACAGAAAAAGCAAACAATAATAGCCATTTCATTTTGGTTATGGTGCTTAAATTGAGGCACCTGAATGCAAGAAGCCAATTCCCACTATATGGATCCTTAGTCCCTCCTGAGTCTCTAGTTCCTTAAAGATCACCTCCTACGTGCACAAAATGGAAACACCAAAAATCACAAGACCAAGAATTTCAAACTGGAGTAAAGCACATCTCTAAGACTTGAGCTTACTTTGACATGACCTTAAAATTTTTGAAACCTTACCTTGAATCCACTCTTGCTTCTTCTTTTTATCAGAGGCACTGATCTCAAAGCTTTTATCAAGACACTTTATGAGAAAAAGACATTTCTTTCCATCTTTGTCAGGCAAGGCCTGGAATGGATAACAAAGGATTATTCTTGCAAACATTAATTTTTAAGTTATATTGTCAAGCTGCATTTCCGCAGTTCTCTCCTACATATGTACAGATACCAGTATTAAGAATGTTTATAAAAAGAGTGTGTATGGACTGTCTCTTATAAAGTAAAAAACATTCTATTAAGTAAAGGTATCAGGAGTCCATCATGCTCACAAAAAAGGATAAATTCTTATCTTTAGAGACAGTCATAGGTGATTGTTTTTTTTTTTTTTTACCTCTACACAACAGTTGCCATCCAGTATGATGTCTCCCTTCTTGTCCTTTAAATCTTCACTTACATAGTAGGAAATAATATTGGGCTTTAGTACAAACCATCGTTCTGTCCAATTTTTCCTTTTGTGACCTTTTTTCAACATATAACCCTGCAAAAAACAATGGATCAGCTGAAATGCCTGGCCTGTGTTGAACCTCTTGGTCTTTTGGTCCAGCAGAGTACCCAGAAACATCAGATCAAGGCCCTGCAGACTTCCCCCCCACATTTCCATTCCTAATACCAGCACACTGCTAATTGTTTAGCCCATGAGAAACCACTCACTGTTCTTCTGTTCTGTTCTTAAGTAACAGGGTTAGTTGAAAAACTAAGCAATTATGTCAGTATTAAGTCACTACTATGACTCTTTGGTCCTCTTTGATGACCTTTACTATTTAATTTTCTTCAGTCAAGCAGAGACATTTCCCATTCCCTAAACTTTGCTATTAGAAAGAGTATTTCAAAAGAAAGAAGAGAAGGCCACACTTTGTCACTGAGCTTTATAAAAAAAAAAAAAAAAGAATAAAAATTGCAATAATCTGTAATGATAATAGGTGTCATGATCAAATCATCCAACTGTATCTGTACTGAATATTAACATATCTAAAATATAAGCAGCGATATTAAATGCAGGTTTGCTAGTAACCCTTTTATACTTTATAGTATATATAGATAGATAGATAGATAGATATAGATATAGACAGATATAGATAGGTATATATATATAGTGTAGTGATGGCAATTCAAAAACCATCTCATGGAAAAGAGTGGGCACAGGGAATGATACCATAGTTGGTCACTCTTCCATGCATTTGAATTTTAGTGGTCTTATGCAGGGGCACTGCTGTGACCTAGTCAGTTTTTATTCTAGAGTTTCAAAGTTTGCAGGTATTTCAGCTACACCTGACATTTCTGGAACAATATTCCCCAATTACTTACATATTTTTGTCAGACTCCTAACTTCAGAAGAAAGTCCAATCACAGCTGAAACCAAAACACCTATGTCGATATAACTATGAACAAGCTATACAGCTAGCACTGTACCCAAAATATTTCAGGTTAAGAGGATGGAAAAGTTGGAAAGGAAACACAAACATTTTTCTCTAATGCCTTTTAGCTATAGCAACTTTGGAGATAAGCAAACAAATAAATGTGCTGTGACAAAATCAAAGGTGTCTTTCTGTATAGGTCTGGGGGAAGAAATCAGAACAGTTGGAGGAGTTTGTTTGTGTTTAAGAAACAAAGCCACAGACACAAAAAATGAGCACCCTCCCCTAGCACATACAGCTTGGCTGCGCTCAGCTCTTCTAGCCTGCTAAATGTGGCCGGAGCCAAGGCCGTGCCTATTCCCTTGCTATCCCACCTCCCTGCTCCAGGACAGGAATGTGCACAGAAACAGCTTGCTTTGCCTCCTCCGTGCTCAGGTCTGAGGTCTGGGTGGTCGCAAGGGTGTGTGAAGGACTCCCACGGCTTCACTCTTTCATGTCTTGCACATTCTAAGTCATAACCAGGTGTTTTTCCCTTTCCTTATATACCGAGAGAATTTGCTTTCAAAGCCAAGCCAGACTGATACTTCCTCCACAAAGTTTCTGCAAAATCTGCATCTATTGTTTCTGTGCATCAGCATCTTTTACGACAGCTTCAGGTGATATTTTCACACCAACTATCACATGAGGAACACTTCTTTCAGAAAACTAAAATATGACAAATTTAGTTATCATTGCTACCCTTCACAGTCGTAGAGACCCAGGATGAGCGTGCAACAAAAAGCGTGGCGTGAGACTTGGCTACCATGTGGTGCGTCGTTAATTGACACCTTGAAGTCATCATGTACTGCAATAAAGAGGTCAACTCTGTGAATCAACAAGGTGTCGGGGAACGATCTGTGACTGAACTAGATGGGTGTCGATCACACAGGGAGCTCCACTCTCCATTAGGCCAGTGACTGGCCAGGGGGCGCTGGGCCAAACCTGGATGAAAACTATTTTTAAGTGTCAAGGAACTATTCAAAGGCACTCAGACATCCTTGAGAAAGAGGCCCAGCCACCCAGAGAGGAAAGAAAGGAGACAGACAGAGAGGGGGGGAGAGAGAGAGAGAGATTGGTATTAAAACCAAAACAAAATCCGATTTCCTCACAAGTTTCAAGTGGAAGGACTGATGTGACACTGGTTATTTTATTTACATGGTATTAAACAGCAGAACAACTTAATTTTGCACTCAACTGACCGTGTGTGTGTGTGTGTGTGTGTGTCCGCCCCAGCCCTCACCTCCAATAAGCAGCCAGGAGTTAACAAAAATAGACTTCTGCATTGTTCTATGGATATTCTGAAAGAATTTCCTGTGCCAAGACCTTCTGATGATTTCTTCAGAATGGCTTTGGAAAGCCTGCCAAGAAAGCCTTTGTTTCTCTCCTCACCAAGAAGCCAAGAAATCAAAGATGAAAAAAATTTCCGTATCAGGTAAAAGCCAATTTTAAATAGCTATCTAGGTAAGCTCTGCTGTGACCACACAGATCCCTGAGATATTTATATTTCCTGTGAAAGAAACGCAGTTTTTAAAGCCATTCCTAAACTAATAATCTTGCCACTAGAAATCTGCAGAAACCAAAGACTGACAGAAGCTTGCTATGAATAGAAAGGCCAGCATGGCTTTTTGTGTTCGAGTACAAGTAAGTTGTTAGTGAAGTCACCTGCTAAGCAGAACAAGAAAGGAGAAAGGTCTGCAGCTCATCTACACCTTTTTGCGCTGCTAAAGTGGGGCAACTTAGAAGAAACCTTTCTGCTGGAGCAATACCTTTGTCCAGACCAGGTTGGACACACAAAGCCTATCACAGCACAACTTTTATTTGCTACAATGTAACTGCAACTGCAAAAAAAATCATTTTCCAAGATTGATGAGTTGTCACAAAATTAAGAATTGACTGTGTGTGGTAGCTGCTCTGTCAGCTAACAAGGAACTGATGCTGCTGTAAAAGGCTGTATTTCAAGACAGAACACACTTCTCTTCTAAAAGCAAATTCTCCCAACAAGCAACTCATTCATCATATTGCAACAATTACAACAATCTGAGCAGCTGCAGTTTCTCTGATAAAATAAAGTCATATTAAAGAACCCTATAAGCAATTTATCTCATTTCTCCCTGCTCTTCATCCATCAGGCAAAGAAATGACAGTACAAGTTTAACATTTTCTAATGATGCGGTAACTTGTTCTGTTTTAAAACATTAGTTCTCTGTGGTTCTTACCTGTTTGAGTACATCTAATATGAGCTCATTAAAAACTTCATTAATTGCCATTGACACTGTCTGTCGGTCCATCCCTTTACTGAACTGTCCACTCCCAATGAGATCAATCAGCTCCCACGCAGAAAGACCTTCTCGGCTGGTGTTGAGAGCAATCTTATAATGGTCAAACTGCTCTTGCTGCCAGCCTGCTCCCATTGCTTCAGTGATTTTTTTAAGTAAATATTCAATCTGCACAGAAATATACACAGAAATTAATCATTTTCAGCAGACATGGAAATCAAGCATTTCAGAGCTATAAACTAAGCTTCTCCTAGAGACTATCACTATAGCTAGGTTCTTGTGTTCACATTTAGGCCCCTGAATGTGCACAGCTTCATTAGCAAAGATTTTAGGCTCCCATAGCCTTCTGTCTCAGCTGAACTTTTGACTGCCAAGGCCACCTGCAGCTACTCTCTCCATGGTAAATGAAGAATTGAACCCGCGAGCCTCCTTTAGTATTCAGATTCCCACAGAACACACGGGACCTTTCCTGCAGCACCTCCCAAGCCATGACGACTGAAGTGTGAGAAAGCAGGAAGCTTCCAGAAGTGTTTGTGGGAAATAAAAAGTGAACAAATTACAAACAATAAGAGTAAGATGGCAGTTTGGAGAAGAAGCGAAATGAAAAACTACCAGCCTGAGACCACGTATCTTAATCTTTACCTGGCCCCTCTTCTCCAGCTCCCAGCCACTCCATCACTGGGCACAGACTTGGCAGAGGTATCCAGAGAAGCAAGAGAACATATTTTTCAACCTCCACTTTTATCGTTTCCAAAATGAACTCTTTTTTTCCTTGAATCTTTCACCATTCTGTACACATTACCACAGGGTAACGCTTCCAATAGCACTACTCAAAACAGAGGAATGTAGGAGAGGGAAAGACAGTTGGGTTTCTTCTTTTGTCTGGATCTTTTTTAGTTCATTTTTAAACTCATCACTGTTTGCTCTTTAAGCACCAAAACATTTTTAAACTAAGTCCATCTACAGCTTTAAGCACAGGTGAAGTGTCAGTGGCTCTTTAAACAAAGTAATTAGTGAGAGCCTTTCTCCAAAGGCCTCTACACAACGAAGTAAAAACCACACT
Source organism: Anseranas semipalmata (assembly GCA_013399115.1). Taxonomy (NCBI): domain Eukaryota; kingdom Metazoa; phylum Chordata; class Aves; order Anseriformes; family Anseranatidae; genus Anseranas; species Anseranas semipalmata. The sequence goes on from VXAA01001613.1 coordinate 13,002, forward strand.
TTGAGTTTCTGTGAGGTCCCAGGACTCCAGCTGCAGAGTTCCACCCAGTTCTGAAGACAGACCAAGCTGATGCCCCCTTCTGCCGCTCTGGGTGATGGTTCACCGTCTCCTCACCAGCCTTTGCTGGGAAAGCCCCGAGCGGAGCTGCACGCCATTGCCCGGCCGTCCTCGGCAGCCAGCCCCCAGGCAGCAGCCTCCGCGCCCTCCCTGGGGAGGCCTGAGCCTCTGCGGCCCCGCTGCAGAACCTGTCCCAGCCCAGCTCCCTGCAGGGCCTTCTCCCCACCCGCCCCAGGCTGCACGGCGAGGTGGGGAGGGAAAGCAGCCCCAGCCTTTCAGGATTTCCTCATGCTTCTGAAGGTCAGCCCCGAGGGACGGTCTGGTCCGCTTTCAGCTTACCTGTTTTAGGTGTGGTTTTGGAAACGCTAAGGACTCAGCAGCCTGAAGCCCATTATCAAAAATGACTCGGGTGTACAGCGTGAACGTGCCTTACTGGAAAGCGTTGGAAACTGAATGCTTTCCGGGACTGTTTTTCCACCCTGATGTTGGTTCACCTCCGCTCCTCTCTCTGCTTGAGGACAGAACACAATTCCTCCTGGGGCTAAGGAAAACCCCAGCCGGGAGAGCCAGGGGAACCCTTCAGCTGCAGTTCAGTCACCTTCCAGCTGGCCTAGCCGGCTCGAGCACTCAGCAGTCTCTTCCACATAAGAGGTTTGGGAGTACAAAGAAATGCAGAAATGTTTTTCCCCCGACACATTTTTCTACAAGGACCGCTGGGCCTCAAGCCTTCGATGCAGCGCACACGCTGACTTTGTGGCTGCTGCTTCTCTCTCGCAACTGGTGCAGGCAAATGCCTTCCTTTCCCTCACATCTGTGACCAAGAAACATGCAAGCGTGCATGACTTCCAGGCGGTGATCCCAGCCCGCGGGGCGGGCACCTGCCCTCAGCGCCTCGGCGCGGGCATCTCGGCACCTCCTCCAGGAGGAGGGCATCACGCCCCTGACAGAGTTCTGGGACATTCGGTCCTTAGCTCCGTTAAACGCCTTCCACATACGCCTTGCTGATTTTCACTTTCTGGAATCCTTAGGTTAAAAAATTAATCTAAGGCTTTTGAGCAACAACTACCATAAATCCTCAGCATTCGGTTAAAGGCAGGAAGCAGCTTACTTCCTACTCCCAAATTTTACAGAAAGGAAAATTACAAAAACAAAAAAACAAAAAAACACCGCCACCACCAAAAAGAACCTTCACAGCATGCAAGAATGGCAGCACTGCAAACTTGTTTCAAAACAAAACTCCTAAACCCCCCTTGAGCTGAAATGATTATCAATAAGGGAGTAACCTTTTCCCCACATTTAAATACATTCTGCCACTCAGCTCAGTCCCTCCGAGCAGCCTGAATGCTGAACTAGGACCCTGTACTTCAGTTGAAAGGGAAGTTAATACAACAAAGGCCTAATTAAGAAGGTGCTATACCTGCCAAGATGATAGATAGTAATTAAAAAAACTTAATGAAATTTAACTTTAACATTGATTGTTCCAAGATTTCACAACCTATTACACTGCCTCAAGGCATGTGGTTCTCAAATTGTTTTAGTTAATTAGCTCAAGAGAAAGGAACAACAAAATATCATACCTGAACAGATTTTTTTTTTCATTTTTCTTTCCTCAAACCATATGAACAAAATGCATACCAAACTAATGGTCTGAAAAAGATGGAATGCAAAACTGTTGGCTATTACATGGTATCATGTAATGTGCTAAAAGTAAGTCAAAAGATCCTTTACTTTAATGTTATTTGTGTACATTTTATGTTATTTTGATTATTGGAACAGATTTTAAGATTTTAGTCTGTTAACCTCCCATCTACAGGTCACTAACATCACCACAAATATCCTAAAATCCCATTAAAGTATGCAAAACATCTCATTATTTTAAAATATATTAACTCTTCTTATATGAAAGGGACCTGTGCATATTACAAGTTAATTTCTGAAGTGAAACATCTCAAGCTTTATCTTTTATTCAGCTAAGCACATGGCTAACCAAAGTCTCCATACAAATTACATCTGATATATCTGCTCAATAGCAACGAGTGTTGGGACGGGGTATAAATATGGATCAGTGTGAGATAAATATAAGGCGGTAAGTTGGATCTGGCAAATATGGAAGCAAACAAGAGACCGTTCATTATGTGCTCAAATGAGGAACCTCTGAGAGCAAGCGACATTTCCCCTCCTCCACAAAGAGACATGTCAACTCAGCAAATAACTGACAAATTAAGTCTACTGGCTCACACATAATCTGCTCTTGTGGTTAAGAAGTGGAGCGTTGAAAAGCAAATGTGAAGCAACGTTTGCTGCTATTCTGACAGGACCTTACTCACTTTCTGATACAGACGTAACATCGCTGGGGTTTTATTTCAGAAGGAGCGACATTGCACCCACCGTTACGAACCAACTGGCTCCGCAGTATGGAAAACTGGTTCCATCACAAATCAACGGTTTTCAGCCAGAATTTTGCCAGGAGAAAACAAAAAGAACACGAAGAACAGAGGCTCTTTAACGCGAGTTATACAACCTGCTTGCCGTCTTCTTTCAGGGGACAGTTTTCTTTTCCCATATTTCAATACCTATTTGCTTTTCCCTTCCAGGTATTCCTGGCACTATTCTCCACGGTGAATGAAGTTTCACAGATGTTTCACATATTTTTATGATATATAAGTGGATCTCTTAGAGAATGAAAAAGGAAAAATAATGTCAAGGAGGCCTTCATGCCCAGCAGAGCATGGCAGACAAGGCTATTCTGGTTCATGCTATTCAAATAGGGTTTGTGATATTAATAGTGCAGATGTAAAAAAGGATCCACATTGTACACAATTCTGTGGAAGCGCATGTTACTGGGCAAGAGACGTGAAAGCAATTATAGCCCACTTCACAGTCCTCATCAAGTCCTTTCCCCACGCCATCAGAACATCATGTACTCAAATGTAGTCAAATGTTTGATTCTCCCTTTCCAACAACAACAAAAAATCCCCATACTAGAATTCATTAAACTTCACAGATAACTATTACTCTGGATCAATAGTTTGTGAAAACTGTGTTCATCATCCACTGTAAAGCATTTTTTATAAAATTAAATTAGCATTAAATAGTATCATAAAGTTCGACTCATAAAATGATGCCCATTAAAGTCCTAAGGACTACCTGCTGCATAAGCTGAGAATTCTCTTATCTTTCATAGCAGTCAAGGAAAAATGGGAAGAACTGATGCAAGCCAAAAACTTCTCTTTGCCCAGAGAAGCTGTGGATGCCCCTTCCCTGGAGGTGTTCAAGGCCAGGCTGGATGGGGCTTTGGGCAGCCTGATCTGTTGGGGGGACCAATTAG
>VXAA01001613.1:16415-35022 GCA_013399115.1 Anseranas semipalmata
TTCATTCCAGTTACATCAGTTTTTTTATTTCTGAATTTTATTTCTGAATGAGATTGAACTAAGGTTCAATTCCCAATATTTCATTCACTGTATCAGTTTCTGATGCTAGAATATAGAACAAGAAAGCAATAGTGGTCACGAAGAACACTTCTGCAAGACATGCCTCCAGAACCATCACAGCATAACTTCAGACTTTCATCTCCCAGTCTAAGAAATATGACCTCATTTTCAAATGCAGCGGGAAAAAAAAAAAAAAAAAAAGATTAAAAGATTTGGACCCTCTTTGTCCTAAGTGGGCGGATTGGAAATGCCACATTAGTACAGCTGAAGGCTGGAGGACAAACAGAAAATGCCTGTATAAATCCTGCTTCCTCAAGAAGCCAGGCCTAAAAAGCAAAGATAGCAAATACATCGGGCTTACTTAAAACAAGTTACGCGAATACTGTATTGCAACACGCAACGGGTGTACAGCTTGCAGTGCACATACGGGCAAGTTTCGCCATTACGGGTGGCCCAGGAGCACAGCTAACCGCGTACCACAGCTTTCAGGCGATAAAGCATTCCCAAGACTGCAGTCACATGTCCAGAAATAAGAAAGGGGAAGTGTTTGGAAACCTTTTTATATAACAGAAAATATCTGGTTAAACAATACGAAAGCGCACAAACAAGTCTGCAACAACTAAGAGGGGACTCATAGGGAAAGCTCATGGCAGACTAGAAATATTCTTCCTCTCATGCCTGCAGCTCTCTCTACCTCTCTTCCTTTCAATCGTTCCCTTCTCCTGGCAGAGGTAAGCCCTGTGGGAGCTGGGGGAAAGCCCCGTTTGGATGCCCACATCTCAGACGGTCCAGAGGCAGAGACCCGCTGTGGGGAGGGGAGCGGCTCCCACCTGGGCACACGAGCGGCACAGCTGCTTGTTAAGGCTCTGCCCACTGCACCGGGACACGGTTCTGCTGCTAGCTGAGAACGGTATTAGTTCTGAACACTTCATCAGGACGAATTTTAACTGGAGCAAACAAAATACAGCACTGCTTTTTTCCACTCCAGCCGTATCTCCATGAAATACCACCTTCGCTCAGTTACAGAGATGTTTTACTTTGCGCATACCAGAGCTTCTCACTTGAAAGGGGAGGGAGCTTTGGGCTTTGACACCATTTCACATTTCCTAGGGACATGAACTGCAAAACACTCAGGGACCTCTGTTCCTTCCCAGCTCTCCTGCCTGCTCCCAGCTACCCACCGGTAGCCAGCAGAAGCCACACTGGAGCCCAAGGCCGCGACCAGCTGAGCCCGACCCCTCCACAGCCCGCACGGACACACAGGCTCGTGCCTGTGACCCAGCTTCTCTTCGTAAGCAGCCATCACACCCCGACCCAGGCCCTCCCCACGCTGGATCTCACCAACCTTACACCCCTCCAACGGGGGCTGCCGTCCCTCCTTCCGCAGCAGGCGAAGGGCCCAGGCCAGGCGCTGCCTCTGGATTTCGGTCCAGCCTCTGCCAAGTGAGCAACTGGGGCCACTTCTGGCCCTCGTGTCACCCCGCTACTGCTTCTAAATTTCCTCTTTGTAACTGCTTTCCTTGCTTTCTGTTTCTAAAGCTTTCCTCAGCTTGCGTCTCTAAAACTTTCCAAAGTAGACTGTTTTCCCTTCTCTATTTAAGCAGCCTCTACAGCAGTTCCTAATTTGCTGCCTGTTCAACACCTGGGCAAGGAATCAAGCCTTAACACTTTGCAGATGGGGTAACAGCCCCTCCACAGTTAGCTTTCTAATACGAAAGGCCTAACACAGCAGCACTAGTGCAAATGTACACAACACTGGTAAGAAGGAAAGACGACAGCCTCAACCTTTAGTCACAGCAGTGCAAAGAAGGTGAAATTGCACTCAAGCCAGAGAGTTTTCCAGATAAGAGTGCAGAAAGAGTTTATTTCATTAAAATAAAAAATAAAAAAATCAGACTCCCGGACAGGTCTCAAGGAGCAGGTCCTCTGAGGAGGAGGAGGAAGAGAAGGCATCCTTACAGCCACATGAAGTTGTATCAAAACCCTCACTGGGCACCTAAGAAGTTCTCTCTATCACAATCTTGCCATCCACAAGATGGGATTAAAAAATCTTCAAGTGATCACCTTTCCAACCTGAAAGCATGATGGAATTTTCCTAATTACTTATAAAGGGGAAACAAAATCCAAAAAAACAAAAAGCCTCAGAGGTGGGAGGGAGGAGGGGGAACAGCTGGATCCCACACAAAGGACTCCAAGCCAGAAACTGCAGTAAATTGCGTGTTGCAATATTCACAGCCAATGATAAGAGAAACAATCAGGGCGGCAGGAAGGCTTGCTCCCTGGCTGAGAAGTTATAGTGATTCACGAGAGGTTTACATTTGTCTCACCCAAACATAAACATTACAGAACAGCAACGGTTCCATCACCCTCCAATCTGATCTACACTTTGCAAAAATCCCTGCTCATAGCTCATTCATACATGATGTGCAAGTCATTTTTTAATTAAATGACAGGCAACACTATAAAGTGGTAAAGGCTAAATATATAACCAAGTTTTATTATGAACTTGAGAGGCATAAAAAGTAAATGGAAAGAAAAATACCTTGATTAGGTACCAGTACCACTTTGAATACTATTGAAAAGAGGTATTTTCAGATGGAAATTCTCAGTACTAAGAAAACAATTGCAAGTTTGTACAAAAAATGCCTTGGAAATCTGGAGTTTAGATGTAACATTTAAAACAAAACAAAAATAATACAAACAAAAACAAAAAGAAGACATAAGAACTTAAAAGGCAGATATGGAAGGTCATACAGAGAAAGAGCAAAACTGGCCTAAATTAAAACTTTGCATCTTTACTTTTGGAATTTTAAGTAAAAGGGTGAGTAAATGTGGAATTTTCCAGAAGCACAGACAACTCCAGGAGGACCAACACATGCCAGAAAGGAGTGCATTCAAAAGACAGCATTCCTCCATGGCTGATTACATTACCTGTGTGGTCTAAGGCAAAAGGTTACAGAGTGAATACAGGCATTGTATATGATAAGAACAGAGCAGCCTTTCTTTGCCAGGCTCTGTAAGTTTTCTTTAAAGAGTATTGCACAATTTAAATCTCACCGTAATCAAGGATATGCAGACACAGATCCACCCTAAAGAGTTTTAAAAATAATCCTAGTTAAAGAGCAATACAGGTTAATCCTGGACATTAAGGACAGGAAGGAAAGCAGACAAGTGGCTACGAAATCTGGAGAACCTCTTTCGGGCTCAGCGCTGACTCTGCCGCGGCGGAGGGGGCACGAGCGAGCAACCCTGGCCCCTGAGCGATGGCAGCTCAGAAGCTTTCAACCAGGCCAACAAGAAAGGAGATATGAAATATCTGCCCTCAGGCAAGCCAGGCTGCCCAGCTGCGAGCACAGTGACAAACCAGAGATGTGGGTGGATTTGAGTCCCAGGTTCAACATTCATTAGTGGCTCTCACTTCCCGCCAAGGCCGAACCTGGCACCATTAAGAAAGGATGTGTCCTGGCTTTTATAAACATGATCTCCATCTCCCAGAACTGACAGAAAAAGCACAAAAGAAAGCGAGAAGACTGTCCTATTTCTCATGGGAATACAACACGCCTGGTAGGGCCCTGTCATCATCGGTCTGGCAAAAACAGAAACATCAATATGGAGTGTGAGTCTCCTGCAAAAAAGTAAAGCCAAAAACCAAGTGGTTCTTTTTGACAGGGAAAGGGCGTTCTCTGTACTTTATGGTTTGGCACAACAGCTCAGAGTCACTCAGTTAGACTGTTGTAGCTTGTAAATCAGACTGTTTTTATCTCTGACTTTTCAACAGTTTGTAAAAATTTATTAATTGGTACTCCGGTGCTGTGCTGCTAACCCCTGGGATTTCTGTGAAGGGTTTTGCAAAAGATTGTTTATGCCTGGAGTTCTGATCTTTCTCCTTCTTCCCTCACCCCTCCCCAAGGGGAAAAGCTTTAAATTGTGAAGATTCGAAAATCTTGCTTTAGGGTTAAAATACTTATTTGAGCATTGCCCATACTTGCTCATGCACTTAAAGCATAAAGAGATATCTCTGGTATTTTGCTCACTGCAGTTTATTCCTTCAACCATTTCAAGCAAGAGTATTCAGGTGGTGGCTGCTTTTGATCAGAAACAGACATCATCTGAAAACTCTGTACTTCTCCTTTTCATCAGGAGGGTGACATGAGACTGAAGACTCATCTTGCGAGTCGTGGTAACAGAGCAGAGAGGAGAAATTTTTTTTAGAATCACACTGATGTACTAACTGTGCAAAATTTTAATCACATATAGGTAAGTGCAGGGATTAAGGATCACAACATGCACTACTCATGAGTGAGATGAGAACCTCAACAGCTCCAAGTGCTTGTACTGGAGCTGGTCTCCCCAGCACCAGTCAGTCCTCACAGACTGCAAAGTAAGCTGTGTACGGGGAGCCAGGCAGCACGTACACTTGGTCCAGGCTCTTTAAATGACAGACAAGAATAGCCACCAGTATCTAAAGTATCCTGCGGGATCCCCACATATGCATCCTGGAAGACAAAGAAAAGCACCCAAGGCCTGACATTATTAAAAGAGGAGAGTAAAAGTTTTACATTAAAAAATGTTCTCTGAAATCTCTAGAGAGTAGCAACCTTTAACATAGTCCAACTGGGACACTAAGCAAAGTGATGTTAAACAGCACAAGTTTTTGTTTCTTACCTCCTCAGGTACAATGATTAATGGGTATTTGTCCTCTGATAAGAAGTTAAAAATAACCCACACTTTAAATGCATCTTCATCGCTGATCTGCAAAGGACTCTTAGAGAGGTTCTTTTTAGCACAGAGAGTCCAGCACATTCTGTTGAATTCAACTTTGTCAAAGTTCCCTTGAACCTAAAATGAAGAAATTGAACAAAAAAAGTTAATACGCATGAATGGCACAGGATAACAGACAGACAAAGTTTAACAGACTAAGTCATACAAGAAGCACCAAGGAAATTCTGGTTTGCAAGAAATGTCAAGGCCCAAAAAGAGCACTGCTGCAGCCTAGTCTGATCTCCTGCATGGGGTAAACTAAAGAATTTCTTCCAGCAACATCTGCATCCAGCCTCTAATTTCTGGTCGAGTTAATAACACCCTGACTTCATGTGAAGGAGGCTACAGTGCATTTTGCGTTTCCTCTAGCACGTTAGCTTTAGCTCCCAAACCATCTTCATAAACATTTTTAGTTCCAACTGCCCTTCTGTTGCACTTCTGTTGAGTACTAAGACTCAATATAGTAAATCTGGAAGCCATTATAACAAAAACTACATGTGGACATGCTGGAAGTGATATTGGAACAGTAGTTGGGAAAGACTTTTAATATGTTTTTCTACTTTATCTTACTCAAACGTAACTCTTGTAAGAAACTATTCATAAACATGTAATCATTTTTTCTCAAACGCTAATCCACGTAAAACCTTTTCTTTTTCTCAGACTCCCGAATCTTCACCTTACTGATAAAAAAGGTCCTCATTTGTATTATCCTTTATCACACCTCGCATCTGTACATATGCATCTGTGAATTATTTACATATGCGAAAGCTTTCATTTCCTCTATTTTGTTTTTAAACCCTCATTTATGTTAGAGATGAAATATATTTATCTCCCTGCAGCTTTGCCATGCTATTTCTTTGCCAACATGAAACTAATAAAGGCACGTTCTGCACTGTAATGGAAGTCACTTGAGATTTTGGAAAGCATGTGTAAGAAATAGGGTCTTGCACCTCATCTGGGAATGACACCGGTCATGTCCTCCGCCATTTTCTTATGATAGGCCAAACCATGCAGTTTAAATGCCACAAGGACACCATTGTAAACTGTATGATTTCCTATCCAGTCTCATAACTGGTCAAATATAATGGAAGGTGAGCCACAGTGGCTTAAGTCAAAGTTAGACTAAGGAAGTGGATAAACTGATGTGGGTGGAGGAAAAAAAAAAGGCTGAGGTAAACAGGAAACCAAGCCTTTGCCAACAAGCACTTTACAGTACAGTTTCCAGGAGTAAAAGTGAGACTATGAAAGAAAACCATAGACTTTGCATGCTTGCAGAGCAGGCCACCAGTGTAAGTGTCAATGGAAGAGGCAGGCCACAGCTGTCCTTTGAAGAAGGTAGAAGCTGATGGAGCTACAGCCACAAGCTCAGCACTAGGGCTGTTTGCATGAGAAACACAGTGCTTAAATGAAACACTGGCTAGGCAAACAAACACCCTTTGGAAGAAAGAAGCCAGGTTTCCTCCTCCTTCCTCCTTTTTGCCAGCACCTAAACCCTTGGCTATTTTTGCCTGTGTTTGGATGGGCACCTCCACCTTGGAAATGCCCCAGTGGTTACACTGCTCCCGAGGAAGATGCCGATGGGGCAGGAAGCCTCCTCTCCCGCAGGCACCACGCGGCCAGTGCTCTAAGCACCACAGGCAGCTCCCCCCGGTCTTGGAGCGCGGCAGCAATCAGTGGCCAGAGGGACGCGGACGGGTGGAGAGACGCCTCCCACATGGCCCCGGCTGGGGTGAAAGCCAGCGGTTTCTGCTCATGATACCAGAAAGAGGCATCAGAACCCAGGTCACCCACCGCACTTACTGCCACCGGGATGGGGCAGCAGCCAAGCAGGAGGTTCCAGGACGCCCAGGCGCGGGGACGGGGCTGCTCCGCGCCCGCAGTCCCAGGTTAGCGCGCGCCCTGCCGTCAGAATCCAGGCCTGGCTCTGGAAGGGACTTCACGGAGCGTCCCTGCTGGGGACACAGGCTGGCTGTTAAATAAAGGATATAATTACAAAATTGTTGTTCTGGGGTTACTGGAGTTGTGGGTGGAACTACATACTTCTCTTTAATGAAGGATAAAATTTTTCCTGAACAATTTCATGTAGCAACGCTAACTATTTCTGGTATATAAATTCCTGAAGTACATTTGTGTAGGGTGGGAGAGGAAGGAAGGAGAAAAGCCCACAGCTAAAACCAAATCAGCTTTACAGCTAGGTCCACACTACAAAACTCGTGGCTGGGCTATTTTGGCTTCTTTGGCCAGCAATGATCCACTCCAGGTAACTACATAATAATTACTCTGAAGTAACAATTACTCGGAATGAACAAACTCTCTGGATGTATGAGAGATCATTTCTAAACATCGCTTCAAAATTGAAAACACCTGAACAGTTTCTAAAGTTATACTTCAACTCATTTGCAAAAGTACCTCTAGCTTAATTACAAAACTGTAGAAATAGAAAATTTTCAAACAGGAGGAACTGACAGCCAAAAATCCAAAGTCATAAACACATATACACGTTGCTTTTTAATTACATGAACAAAACATATTTATAAAAACAGATTGGATCAAAGACTACCCTGGAATTTCAGTTTAAGAAGAATTTCCCAAACGGCTTTAATTACTGTAAGACGCCACTATGAATCCTATGCTGATGCCATCTTGATGTGAAACTAAAATATGAGATTTATGGAACTCAACCGAGAAACCAGAATTTCAATTCTATTTGGCCAGAATACTCATCCTGCTTGCAAGCTCCACAAATATCACACAATTCCATTGCTTAATGAATGAATGAATCCTTGTAAAGAGATTTTTCCTATGCACTAGTACATGATTTTAACTGTATTGTACAGAGTTTGTCCAAACTATTTGAAGTCACCTTGTTATTTGGAAACTTCTACAGTACTCCACACTACCAACCACAGAGCAGCCATCACTTTTGTTTATGAATCCGTCTGAATGATAGAACATGCAACATGAACCAATCCCGCCAACCCGAAAACTGCTTAAGGTCTAAAACATATAAAAACATATGGGATAAAAACATATTCCAAATTCACCTACCTTCTCTTTCTGAGAAATTCACAAAATAATCAAAAGAAAAATGCAGCAAACCCCATACAAGTTTCTAGATCTTAAATCTATAGTTATATGTGAAGTTTAAGTGACCATCATCCATACCTTACCAAATAACTCTAAAACATGAGGAAACACAGATTATATTTGGCTTAAGTGCAAATGATGAGACCAGTTCCAAAAATATAATAAGCATTCGTAATGCAAATAGCATTCACTAAGTTGTCTGGAAGATGAGATAACGTAAGGGGTTTCAAATGATGTCCTTTGTTGTCTGCCCCCACTATGGCTGTTCCCTGCTAAATAAGGGAACAGCAAAGTACCACCATCGGCATTATTGAAAAGGAAACAATTTCCAATTGGTATTAAAAGACATGCATTGTAAATAGTGGAACATGTCAAATGTGGTTTTGAAACCAAGTAAAACAAATTATGAAGATGCTACCTATCTGCTAAGAAACAAGAAGCATGGTCCTGGAGATCATCTTTTAGGCAATACTAATTATTCAAATTATTTATTCAACTTTCCTATTTGGATAAAGGAAATTAGTTGCAACCTATTTGTCTCATGAGACTACCAATTTGTGCCTTTCTTGATAATTACTTGGTTTTATATAAAGAGGCTTTATTGCAGGGTAACTTAAGGTATGCCAGGACTGAAGAACATAAAAAGTGACAACTGCATTTAAGAGTACCATAGGGGTTATTTCAAAAGATTACAAAGTCCTCCCAATAAAATTATAATGAAATTCTAGGAGTCACAGTTACATATCTGTTTTAAAAGAAATCTAAGGATTCATTCTTCAAATATTTTGTTGTTGTTTTAAGGCAAAATGTCTTGAGATCAAGAAGTTCACTTGTGAGCCAGTTGTTCTTGCTCAAGGAAATTAATTTACCAGAAAATACATGACTGAAAATTGAGAGAGCTTCCTCTGTATCTGCGGGTATAAAGTACTGGTCTTTCTCTAGCAGCTTTGCTTAGCAGTATGAATGAGAAACATTTGTTCTGCAGTCACCTCATATAGGAGAACAGACTAAAAAAGAAGGGGGTTCTTGTTTGCTTTTTTTGTTTGTTTGTTTTAAACAAAGGAGACATGCCATGAATCGGTGACTTCATCCCACTGCACGTTGTCTTTCAGCACTGATGTAAAGTCATCTCTGAAAGACGAGATGTCACAATCGGTCCACAAAGGTAGCCTTCTGTCTAGAGAATTTCTCTGATTTGTAATACTACATATCTAAAATGTGTAGAGGCATTTAGTCAGGATTAAATAATGTGAAGTTACAGGCAATTTAATACTGTTCCTTAACATTTTCAGTTAACAGTTAAGATAAAGCAATGCTATGGGTATATCAAGCAATTATCAGAAGCCAGAGTAGGGTATGAACAAAAAAAAACAATACAAGAAACTACACACAGTCGTGCAGGTAGTTTGTCCTTTGCTTTTGCCATGGGGTAAGAAGGTGCCCCAGAGTAGCCAAATGCTACAAATTCCCACCAACTGGTTCATGCAGCCAGGTCTTTCATTTTCAAATTGAAGTGTTATTTAATAAATGCAATTGCTCCTTGTTTCCATGACTCTTCTTCCTATAAATACCCTTTAACAATAAAGCATGCTTATATTTGAAAAAGCCTTCCGTCTCTTTTTTTAATTTGACTTAATGGCTTGCTACTGCCTACATATGGTACTAACAAAAAAAAATGTGGTTCAGCCTCTATAATCCTTCATTCAGAATAAAATAAGGCCTTTTTTTTCTCCCTAGAATTTGTATACAAGCTGCTTGGTCTCTATCAAACCTTACAGGAGCTCAAACCACCAACACTAAGTGGAAATGAGATGATAAACCTCTTAGGAACAAACCAAGCTTTTCCAACAGGAAATAGCCAAGACAGCAAGTGGGTACCCTGTAAGTGTGTTAATGGCCAACAACTGCCACACATAAATCAGGACACTGCTACTGGGTGGGAGAGAAGCACAGACTAGAGAGGTGAAGGAGCTTAGCTAGATATATGAAGCTTTTCCTGTTTGCAGGATGACAGACTGCATTTCACGCATATATCATATTTTTCAGAAGTATTAAATGTATAAAAGCAGCAGCAAAAATTAGCAAACTTGGCTATGGAGCTTGCATAATCCCCAACTGTCACACTGCACTTTTCAGCAGCAGGACTTAACATAATAAATAAAGCACTCATCCGTGTATCTCTGAAGCCACAAAAGCAGTTTGAGGGTTTCTGGGGTCAGCCTCCAAGCGTAAGAGAAATCAGTGATACTGAAGCTAGCGTGCATGTACTGTAACACAGGCTGCTTTGTACTGTCTAGACCAGTCTCCCAGCTGAAGTAGTTAGAAAAAAGCAAGATTTTTTTTTACTTTTAGGAATTTCAACCTAAATCTCAGATGTGCAGCTCCCAGAGACCAGCCCTGGCCCAGTGACTGCCTCTACTCAGAATAAGATGGAGAGCGGGGTGGGGGAAGCCCTGCTGGCCTTCCAGAGCTTCCCCCAGAACAACATGAAACACGCAACCACAGAGAGCTGAAGAGTGCTCAGGCACCAAGGGAAAGAACTCGCAGGGCGAAACGTAGCAGCACTCCCTGACATTACCCACCGTAAATATCTGGGGAGATCTATTTATTAAAATCCTTCATGAACAGACACTGAAGATATTTTTTCCATCCTGTTGGCAAAGGAGTCTATGGCAACATTCTGTTATAGCCATATTAATAAGGTGGGACAACCTATAGCTCCAAGACACTTTCAAGTAATTTTAAACTGTGGTGCTTTATTAAAACGAACATGGTTCTGCACGAGCACAGCTTAGATAATCACCAGATATAACAGGAAGCAGAAACCAAGGAGAGAAAAAAGAAGTAAAGAGCACGCGCCCTTGCATTTTAAGGCTCAGACTCCCCAGAGCACCGGCCCCGCCACCACCCAGCAGAGACAGGCTCACAACCGGCATGTCCTCAGACCAGCACGCTTCCTGCAAGCGAAGGCCTACTGTGAAGACAGCACCCTACGTAAAGACGCTGCGATAAAGGGAAAAACGGAACACAGGAATCCAAAACTTACCTTCTCCAAGATGAATTTGTTTAAATAAGGCATGTAACCCTGGTTGGAAACCGGTCCTTCATCATCATCCCTAAAGTGCTCTTCCAAGGCCACCGGGTCATGGGGAACATTTAACACCGTGCACAAGTTGTGAGAAAGGACCTAGGGACAGAACAGAAATCGGTGATACCGCTGCTGACCTTAACCGCGCTGTTTCCCCCAGAGCACAGCTGAGAGCAGAAAGTGACACCTTCACGTCAGCATGAATTTTGTCANGTTGACTCTAAGGATTTGACTGCTTCACACAGTTACAGTTTAACAAAAGCAACATGATTACAAATAGGTCCATCGCTACAGAAGTACAAACACCTACAGAAGTGCAAACACACCTACAGAAGCTACCCTTTGTATGCATACACTTACGTGTTTGAAAACCAGGAGGGGCATGGAGAAACACCAAAGTAATATGTGCACAGTGAAATAAGACAGCTAGGGAAAATGACCACCAACATCTGGCCTTGGAAATTATAAATAATTATCATCCAGTGAAAATGAGTAATGAGGAAAACAACTCAACATGTAACCTTTAGTTTACAAAGAAATGACCATTCAAATTAAATTATTAACTATGGATTTCTCTCATCTGCTTGCTTTTGGGTTACTTTTCAACATTCTCACCATGGTTTAGATGGTAAAGGAAAAGTAATGTTATGGAAAGAGGAAGGGCTTAGATGTGCTTCTCCAATTTTTATTTTAAAAGGGTATTTGCATGAATTATGTCAAGACCTTAACACCCACCAGCTCTCGTGTCTGCTCTTAAGACATGGCCTTCAAGAGGAGGCTACACGCTCGATTAGTTTTAAGGAAGTACAGAATTACTGAAAACTAACTGGTAGCCAATGCATCTTAACTTCTTCAACGCAGGCCAAGTTTTGCACGCCCAAACTAACACCTCGGTACTGAGAAGAAGGCGGAACCGGAGTAACAGCTGCTCCTGTGCCACCAACACGTTCCTAACAAAGACCAAGTGGCATCCCTTTTGCTTTCCACACCGTTCCCCCGAGCCAGGTCATCCTCTAAGAGGCTGTCCACCGGGTCTTGAACATGCTGTCACGCGGGAGCCCTCAGCCCCTGGGTGACACACCGCCTCTGGGACCGCGTGCCCGCTACAGGAACTGGGTTAAGGATGCAACTCTGCATGCCCACGAATGGATGGCCTGCGCTGAAAAAAGTAAAGAAGAACCAAAGGCAAAAATACAGGCAAAACAAATATAGGCAGAAGTAAAACAGACTGCATCTTTGAAAATGCATGTTGCTTCTGATGTTTAGTTCTTTTAAAAAATCAACAACTAGAAGAGAGAGAATGCAACTGAATTTTGGCATGTTTTACCTTTTCCACTGTGCAATGTAAAATTCAAAACAAACAAACAAACAAACAAGAAAACAGACCCAAGTGACACAAAGAGAAAGCAGTGAACAGGGGAAAGCAGGCACCGGGGAGACCTTGTGGCGGCCTTCCACTACCTAGAGGGGCCTGCAGGGAAGCTGGGGAGGGACTCTGTCAGGGAGTGCACTGACAGGACATGGGGTAACAGCTTTAAAACAAAAAAGGGCAGATTCAGATTAGATATCAGGAAAAAATTCTTTACTATGACGGTGTTGTGGCACTGGCACAGGCTGCCCAGAGAAGCTGTGGATGCCCCATCCCTGGAGGTGTTCAAGGCCAGGCTGGATGGGGCCCTGGGCAGCCTGGGCTGGTGGGAGGTGTCCCTGCCCATGGCAGAGGCTTGGAACTGGGTGGGCTTTAAGGTCCCTTCCAACCCAAACCATTACGTGATTCTCTGTGCAGAAAACCTACAAGCGGGTCGATGTAGGTGAGCAGACACAGCAGCAGAGATGGCGCAGCTGCAAAGTAAGAAGTGGAAGTCTGAAGTGGAAGTCAAACCCTCCAAAATCAAACGTATGCCACACACTTAAAATGTCTTTTTTGTGCCCCCAATTAAAATCATATGCATTTACTTTTCTTACATACGCTAAGGAGACATGCAGAGTCTAAGCACTAATTAGCATAAAATCCTACAAAGACAGCCCAAAACATAAGTTTAGTTCAGAGGAGAATTCCTATCTACGCACCCCAAAGTTACACCTTCTTTTAGAAAGCACACAGCTCCATAAGAAATACATATTTTCATCCTTGCACACTAACATTAAGCCACTAGATCCAACCAGGTGCAGAAATTAAAGAACAAGAAAACAGAAACATCAGCCTTACCAAAACAAAAGCGGTATTTCCCAAAGTAGCAAAATAGCATTTCTAAGTCATCACATTTCACACTACTTTCCATCAGCACTCTATTTCCCTCCGATCTATCCTTATTTTTAACAAACAATTTATAACAAGTAGTTGAGTCCATGTGATTTACATGTGGGGGAAAAAAATACTATTATGTGTTTCCCCCTATATTTAAGGCTTCTGTTGTTATTTATAGAAGACTGAGGGATAACCGACTTATCTGTGAGATAAAGGTGATCTCACTTTTGCAACTAGGCTGCAGCTGCTAATACTGTAGCTACAGTAGCTAATGAAACGTAACTGATTTGAGCATGATGCCAAAATAACTTAAATTCTCAAAAAAACGCTTTCTCGTCATGTCCTCTCTATGTATTTCTCTCTTCCCCTTCTTGGCCTTCTTGCTGTGCTTGGGCTGTCAGAAAGTTAGGTGGTTTCCGCACCAAACAACCAATTACCAGGAAAGAATTCCACTTTCAATCGTTTTCTAAGACCTGCCTTATCTGCGGTCTCTCCTGTGCCCAGTGCTCTCTTTTCATAACTCAGGAAATTCCTCAGCGCCTGCCAAAGCCTGCCATTCTCCAGCACGGCCAAAAGCCAGATGAATTCTTCGCTCACAGGGCAAGCCTGAAAAATTCTGCAACTGAGGTCTCCTTGTGTTTTGTTCTCTCGAACCATGTTATTTGGGCCATCATAAGCTCTACTTTAATGATCAATCTTCTTTCAAACAAGCAAAAATCAAACAAACAAGAAAAGCAATTAACAGCTGAGCACTCGATTAACTAGGGTACGAACACTGCCTTGCCCTGCAGAAGCTCCGTCAGCCGTGAGGAAGCTCAGCACCAGCAAGGGCTGTCCCAGCGCCGCGGGTTGCCAGGCAGCTTTTTCTTTCAGCGCTTGTTATGCCCTGGATGCCACGTCCAGCAATCTGCCTTCATGCCAGGGCCAGCTCCTGCCCGGCCCCGTGACTTATCTCTGCGCTGCAGCGAATGGATCCGGCGCTGCTGCCCAGGCTGCAGCCCGTGGGATGCCACAAGTGGTCTGCAAAGGGTCCCCAGCGTGGCACGCTCGCTGCTGGCACCGCTTTTCCTTTTCCAGTGAGAAGTTTTGCAAGAGCAGTGCTCGTGGCACCCAGGAAATACTGAAGGCGTTTCGCTATAAATACAAATAACCGGATGAAACAAGCAAGCTAACACCAAAGGTCTCGAAAGCGCTACCACTTCAGGCTTTGGATTTACTCCATTTACTGCCAGCCTCGTGCTGCTTTACCTGGAGGGCTGAACGTGTGGAATTGTTACCCAGTAGTTCCATTTAACGTGTGGAATTGTTACCCAGTAGTTCCATTTAAACTCGGCCATAAAAGCGATCTGCATTTCTAAACGAGAAAGGAAGACCTGCTCAACTACTTCTTGTTCAGGGACAAAAATTTGGCCCAGATCAGAGCAGGACCATTAAGAGTACAGATTAGTCCTGCAGTGGCTATTATCACTTTCTTCAGTACTTTTTCTTCCCTTTCTTTTCCATCTTTCTGGGGGGGCCTCCTCCCTCCCCCATCTCTTTTTAAGATTCACAAACGTTGGCACTGCAGATCCCACAGCTCCATTCAGTGGCCCTGTGTGAATTCATTCCAAGGCATTCTTGGCTCATCTCTGCCTGACATCCATGTCAGCAGCCAGCCAGCCAAAATAAGGCTCCCCACAAGTACTTTCCCTTTTCCTTTTTTTGTCAGTGTGGAAACCAGCATCATACAGGCACGAGGCCTGTGACACCAGGCTATGTCTAAGCATCCTTGCTTCCCAGCTCCCCTAAGGCAGGGTTTTCTTGCCCACTCAGGTCGCGCCCACAGGATTCGGGCTCTCAGGGTTTAGCCCCCGGCTCAGCCCGGCACCCTCTGCCCCACCTGGGTTCAAGCCCAGGCCCCCGAGGCCGGCGCCGCGCTGACACGGAGGCTTTGGAGCCGCACACGCTCGCGCGGTGACTCAGCCAGCGTGACGAATTTCCTACCGTCCCGCGACGCTGGACAAAGCCAATTGTCCGACTGGGTCCTGCCCGCTCCTCGCACGCTCTCCACCTTTCCAGTGCCTTGCCACATTGTTCGAGGTCTTCCTCTCCGCTCGACTGTCCCTCTTGCCCCCGATTACACCATTCTTCCTCTTCCCACCAGCCGCTGACTTCCCATTTAGCAAAAAGGCCAGGCAAAGATAAGAGGTACAACAATCCTGTCACATCCCAGATATGATTAAAGACTGGTTTTTTTCCAAGCTTGACTACTAACTTTGGTCACCCACATCTTACGGGCATGAACGAGACCGCATTTGCACAAGGTGTTCACCACCCGCATTCTGCAGATAACGCAGGAACCCAAGACTCTGAAAATCCGTCCCAATGGCAGCATGCAAAACAAAACAACAGCCAAATAACCCCGCTGGCAAGGCAGAAACAAGTCTCCAAGCAATGCCAGGGAGAGCTTCCAAAGACAGTGTAAAAACAAACAGGTACGCGTTAGTTCCAATCTCACAAATATACCACAAGAAGTATTACTGGCTGCTAAGTAAGTGTAACTCCATTTAAAAGCACAGTTCCAAGATCCAGATGAAAAGCAGACTGAATGTGGACACGTTAAAGGAACTTTTAAAGTAAGTCAATTTTAAAATGGCATATTGCGAGAAAGGTGAAATTGGAGTTAAATATAGGAAAGCAAGCATTTGCATGTAGCTTGTACTCAAACCACAACAGCAGCTATAATTGCATCCACAAAAATTGTATTTACCTTGGTACATCAGTGTTTGAAAGTGCTGAACCACACTGACAAAATAACAATTGTGTCCATATTTAAACACGTAATTTAAGAAAAGAATACATAAATGTTTCTGCTGATGTAGAAAAAAAGAGTAAGATCTGCAGCCAGCAAAACAGTAAAACCTCTGGAGGTTAATGATTAGACAAAAATAAAATAAAAAATCAGTGCACACTGGAAGAAGATAGAATTCAAAATTAAACAGAGTACTGATTTTGCTGTCTTCGTAATAGCTCTGACCATATACAAAAGATATAAATGCATAAAAGATATCTCAGGAAGCCCTTACTATTCCAAGCAAATCCCAGTTTTTCCTCCAAGCATTTGCTCTATCTCTAGACTACGAAACAGAACCAATTCATTCATCTCCATCCTCTAGATAGATTAAAAACAATGTATGATGCAAACCTTCCTAACACATTAGCTTTTCTCATAGTATTTCACAAAAATTATTTATTTTTATGGAAGGTATAAAGATCACATCTAGGTGGAGAAACTAGAAATTGCTGCCTTTAACAACCAACACGTTATACTTAGGACCTTCTGTATGACGATGGCAATACCTCGCACTGGATTATACAACTCGAAGATGTGTTGTCAACAAGCTTTCTTACTGAGGGGTGAAGAATTCAGCAAGTTACAAAACTGCACGCTGCTCTCAGAAAACAAATTGATTTTTACCAAACTTTTTGATAATAGGACTTTCACTAAATTATTAAACATCTTTTTCTAACACTGCTCTCCACTAACCTGTTTACCTTCAAGCCTCTTCTCTCCAGTTTATAGGGGTGCTACTTCTTACTCACTGTAACGTGGATGAGAAACACACTACTCTGAAATACCTTCATAGTACAACATAGCCCTAAATCAATCAGACAGGAACTCCTGCCCTGCCTACCCCTATGGCTGCAGCCATAACACATGCTTTTTCTCTGCAATGGGACTGTCAGTTCAACACCCACATTCACCATGTGCCACAGAAAGGCTGCGGAAGAACACTCTGCCTCTTCCCAGCTTTCCTGAAAACTAATTCTTGGCAGCAGAAGGCAGCAGCCTCACTTCAGACCTGCTTCTGCGTTGCCAGGTCCTGCAGCTGACGCTTCCCTCAGGAGCCTTTTTATCATAGAGAAAACTGCGCAGGTCCACAGACCCACGTTTTTTCCAAGCCTTCTCTCTCTCACAGACAAACAGTGTGGAATAGCAAAACAGTTTATGAAGACGTTTGATAGGTAATGAGGGGACAAATTTAATTTCTTCTCTCCTTTTTATTTTTTACCTTTTTTAAACACAAGCATTTGTAGACGTGGGACGCTACTAAGACTGATAACTGTGCTTCAGTTTGGAAATACAACTGCTACTTTAAAACCCAGCCAGGTCAGTCAACAATCCTAGAGAAGAAACGATGACACACCTCCATCGGAGCAAGCCGCACAAGCCCACCTGCATCCTGGCTTCTTCAGCCAGTCCTTCCCCCAGCGCCTGCAGCACCACAGCAGCTTCTTCACCGCCACGTGCTGCAGACACACCTCCTGGGCGACCGCACCGAGCACTCAAATCACGGCCACGCGCGGCAGCGTGACAGAACAGGATTCCTTCCGAGAACACGACAACAAAAAGCCATCTCTCTGCCACCTGCTCCATTCAGGCAGCCCCGCGATGCCGCAGCACAAGCGCTCGCTGCCAGGAGGCCGCCAGCAGCAGAGCCGGGACCCGCGCGTTCTCAAGCCAAGCTTGCGGTCAGGGCCCAGCCTCTTGCCCCACTCCTGCCATGCTCCGGTCTCACGCCGCCCCGAGCGAAAAAAAGGAGAAGAGGAAGGGGCTGCCCGCGGCAAGCTGCGTGCTGCCGGCGCTTACACCATGGCGCTGGAAGGGTCCGAGAGCTACCGGCACGCTCGGAAACGCCGCGCGCAGCAGGGCCGCTCTTGCTCGCTGCGCTGACCCCACGGAGCGCTCGGGCCCGAGCCGACTGTTGCGGCCGAGACAACTCCAGCATTCAGAACAAGGACCCACAGTCTCAGACATCAACAGGTGTTGCGTTTTTATTCAAAATATTTATTTAGTCAGTTTCCTGCTATTATTCCCAGGCCAAGACAGTCTCATAAAGCAGGGCCAAGACGGGACCGGGTTCAGCAAGCTGCCTGAAAGCTCTTTTAAGAGCACAAACATTACTTCAGAGTATAAGCTAGGGAAGAATGGCACAGTTGGAGCCTCTTGACTAATTCTCCTGTTCATACCCAAATAAGAGAGCACTGTGGAACCTCGCTCTCCCCTTGGCAAGCTATGAATTTCACTTGGACGCAGCCAACCCCTATAGATGGGACCTTGTGGCTACCCCACAAAGGATTTTGGCCAGAAGGGGTACCAAGGACGTGCGGCTGAAAGCGGACCAGAAGCACGGCGAGGATTTGCGCGTTCATCCCGGGGAGGACGCGGCGCTTGCCCGGGCAGAACGAACACGGGCCTCCCCGCGCGGGACGGAGACGCCCAGGAGGCACCGAGGCCGGCGTCGCCGCGTGCCCAACGACGGCCTCAAGGGCGAAGAAACGACTCGCGGCCCCCACGGGAGCTTCCAGAACGGGCCGGCGCG
>VXAA01001614.1:1941-12696 GCA_013399115.1 Anseranas semipalmata
GCCTTCTTTTCTCCAGGCTGCACAGTCACAGCTCTCTCTGTCCTTCTTCATATGAGAGATACTCCAGCCCCTTAGTGACCCTTGCTGGACTCTCTCCCATAGCTACATATCATTCTTGTACTGGGGAGCCCAGAATTGGACCCAGCACTCCAGATATGGCCTCAATAGTGCTGATCAGAGGGAAAGGATCACCTGCCTCAACTTTCTGGCCACTCTTTTGCTCACGTAGCCCAGAATGCCCTTGGCCTTCTTTGCTGCAAGGTTGTATCAGCCTGCATGGACAGCTTGTTGCTCACCAGGACCCTGAGTTCCTTCTCAGCAAATATACTTTCCAGCTGTTTATCCCCCAGCATGTACAGGTGCCTGGGTTTATTCCTCCCCAGATGCAAGACTTCATATTTTCCTCTGCTCAACTTCGTAAGATTCCTCTTAGCCCATTTGACCAGCCCGTCAAGGTCCCTATGAAAGGCAGCACAACCCTCTGGTGTGTCAGCCACTCTTCCCAGTTTTGTATCATCTGCGAACTTGCTGAGGGTGCACTTTGACCCAGTCTCCAGGTCATTAATGAAGATGTTGAACAGTGCTGACCCCAGTATCGACCCCTGGAGTATACCATTAGTTACTTGCCTCCAGGTGGACTTTGTGCCACTGATCACAACCCTCTGGGCCTGGCCATTCAGCCAGTTTTTAATCCACCTCAGTGTCTACTTACCTAACCTGAACTTTGTCAGCTTTGTTATGGGAGACTGTTAAAGGCTTTACTGAAGTCCATGTAGACAGCAACCACTGGTCTCCCCTCATCCACCAAGCTATTCACCTCATTATAAAAGGCTATGAGGTTGACCAAACATGATTTCCCCTTCATAAATCCATTCTGATTACTCCCAATCACTTTCTTGTCTTTCATGTGTTTGGAAATACTTTCCACAAGGATTTTCTCCATCACTTTTCCAGAGACTGAGGTGAAGCTGACTGACGTGTAGTTCCCTGAGTCTTCCTTCTTAGTGATAGAAGTGACATTTACTCTCTTCCAGTCTTCATGAACCTCTCCCAGTCTCCATGAGTGTTCAAAGATAATTGAGAGTGGCCTTGCAATGGCATTGGACAGCTCCCTCCACACTTAGGGTGCAGCCTTCCAGGCCCTGTGGACTTATGTATGTCCAGTTTAAGGGCTCCCTAACCTTGTTGTCTTTCACTGAGGGTAAGTCTTCCTTGAGCCAGGCTTTCCCTCTGGTCTCAGGGACAGAGGAGGGAGAACTGTCAATACTGCAGTACTGTCTCCACCACCCTCGCTAGATTTTGCAAGAGCTCCCCAACAGAGCTGGCACTTAACAGGTGGTGAGGGAAAGGTGTGGGACTAATACTGGGATTTGATAAATCCTCTGTCAAAGATTATTATTACACACAATTTAAATTAAAGCTGATTAGGATGTGTCATCTTTCTCATTTACTCAAGGTGGTCTGTAGAGTAACAGTGAGAAAAGCAAAGCAAATATGGTCATGTAAAGAACATGCCCAGGAGGTAGAAAAGAGGTACCAGGGAGAACGTCTGTGCAAGTAGAATAGGCCAGGGGAAACTCCAAGGAACATATCAAAGTTCATTGTGAAACTGGTATATTAATTCCAGGCTTTGAAAAGACTGGCTCCCACTCTTTAAAATCTGACCCATATATATATTCATGTAAGATTAAAAGATTTTTTGAGCTGTTTTATATTTCCGAACACTGTTTTGCAGATTGCATGTGGATGTTGTGATTCATGATCTTACATCGTTTCAGGTTTGACAGTGTTGTAGCAGTAGACCTTTAATTTTATGGTGGTCATTTATCATATTCAAGATATGTATCTCAAAGCTCTATACTTAAATTAGTGGGACCCCAATGCATTTTAAACCTTAGAACAAACAGAAAAAAAAAAAGTTTTTTAAAACAGTTTTCCTCCTGAAAAGTTCTGAAGCATGTAAAAAGCAGAAGTTGTCTAGTAATGACATTGTTGTGGTCCAGACATTTCTGCAATGTAAAACAACCTCTGTTGAAACAACACAACATTACTGCCCAACTTGAATTACATGTAGAATTTAGGTCGACAACATGGAGTTTAGTTGAGTCATTCAGAACCAAATCCTGCTTTTCATGCTGATGCAGGTGGTTCCTGTGACTTCAGTGTGACTGTTCATGTGATTGAGGTAAATTAAAAAAAAATAGTCTTTTGAAGATACTTCTTTCCTCAACAAACTTCCAAGAGTTTTTTTTTTTCTTTTTAAATATATTGCTAGATTTTAGTCCAGCACTTCGCTCATTTGATATTTGTGAAGTGCTATTGATACTGCATTTGTGAGAGTAACATATTTACACGAACAAGAACTGCATGAGCTGGGTTGGATTGCCAGGATTTTCTCCAAGAGCGTTTCCTTTCTTTTCAGGGGATTTGCAGGTTCAGTAAAAAATGAAAAAAAGGCTGGTGAGCAAGAGCTTACTTGAATAGTTAACTAAAATATAAGCATGCACTGCAAAAATACAGCATAGCAGTGTATGGCTTTCTAGTGGTTTTGAATTTTACCTAGGTTTTAATCAGTGGAAGTGGTTCCTTAACTTATTCTTTAAATCATAATTTACACATAACATAATTCACACATAATAGCACATTCTCCTCAAAGCTCTAGACTCTGAAGTGCAGTTTTGATGATAATGTATTTCCAAACCGAAAAGACAATTTCCAACTGAAAAGACAAACTGAATGCTTGAGTATGTGATGTGCTGAGAAAGCTAAGTGAAGGTGATTTCTTTCACATTACTTTGTTCAGGGTGAAGGCACTGTACTGACCTTGTTGCTGCTTTGTGCCCAGCACTTCAGAGCAGGACCTGTTACAACTCCTTTGCAAACTCACCCACTTCATACTGAGATCCAGAGAAAAGCTTCCTTAAAGGTGCCACTGCAAAGTTGGATCAGGTATCTAATTTCCAAAAAACTTCAGCCTTCTGAGAGGAAGACCTGCTGATAACTTACACATGCTGGATAGGTATTCCCTTACCATTATCCTAGTAAGTGTATTTACAAGGTCAGGTTTCTAACAGAGAAAATGAAGTTTATCTGGTGTTGATAGTACAGTAGGTTTTTTACAGGGAGGTATTGGATTTCAGTATTCCCCTTTCCACCTGCATTATCTTTTACAGATACCAAATGACAATTGTTTGCTGACATTTTACTGAAGACTGAATGAAAGGATAAACAGTTGAGAGGAAAAATCCTTGCCTAGAGAAGTCAAAGTAGAAAAAAAAATCTCTTGGAGAGGTAGGGGGGCTAAAAAAAAACATGAAAATCATTCTTGCAATTGAAGGTTTTCCCTGATATTTAAAAAATGTTAACTACTGGAATTTTACCCAAGAGCTCATCTCCTGATCCCAGTCTTCTGTTTTTTCACTTGTTTGGTCTTTTGCTGTCGTTGTTTTTTTAAAACCTGGGATTTGTGGCCTTATCGTATCTCAGGGTCTTGTGAGATCAAGCTTAGGGGGGGGTATTTTCTTGACTGCGCAGAGATCTTTCTAGCCTGACAAGGCCAGCTTAAAAAGCCCTGAAATACGAAGGCATTGTAGAGGGTGCTAAAGGTTTCCAGCAGATAAACTTCTAAACTCTGTTTTTGTTTTGTTCTGCTACTTCACTTTACCATGGCAAGATGCCTAGGCTCTTCTTTCACTAAATGTGCAAGTAAAGCTAACTTGGCATTTGCAGGCTCTCTTAAATTTTGGGTTCTGTTTGTTGTCGGCTGCTAGACACCTTACTAGGGCAATGAACTGAGAGACAAAGAGAGTGAAAATGCAAATGCTGGCTGCAGAGGGAAGCATTTATCCCATCACAACAGCCCTTTGTTTTTTGTGCATTTGGACTGGGTATCTGGTTAAATGTCTGGCTACAACTAGCCATGGACACCTGACTTTCTCAAGGACAAAACTTGGTGAAATGCAAAGGTGTGTTTAAAGCTCTGGCTTGATGAAATAGAAATGCCACGGCTGGCTGCTGCTGCTAGTAAAATCTGTGAAATCCATAGACTCTCTAGTTAGAAAAAAAGCTTCCTCTCGTAAGACTACTTCATCTCTCCTTCCAATTCTTTGGAAACTAACATACCCTATAAACTGTACTGTATCTTGATATATACAGCAATATTCAGTGCGGCTGATTTCCAAGGGCAGCTTCATGAAAAGGTGCATTGTATTTTAAAAGAAGTCAAAAGTTTGTACTGAAGATTTAGTTAGAGCAGTAGGGGGACAGAGGTCATCTTCATCTTTCTCAAAAAGAAAAAAACAAAGTCAAAACAGCACAACTGACAAAGTTGTGCACCACCTGTTTTTTGTATTAATATCACTATTCATGCTGCAGAGGTCTGTGCAGCTCACTGACACCCGAGCCTGGCCCCTCAGCAAAGGCTCGGCTCTGTCACACCACCAGGCTCAATCTGAAGTCAGCAGAGGTGACTTCAGTGTCGTGCCGATGGCAGATGCTGCATTTCTGTCCGGCTTTCCCGGGAAACAAGATTCATGTGCAGGAGTGTAGAGGGGAGTGTACTGCAAGCCATGGTGTCATGCTGCCAGACAGTGCTGTGGAGGCAGCAATCCACGATTTTGGGGGATGGTGGGGGCGAGCATTACTTACAAGCATTATGCCAGCGCCCTGGGCAGTGAAGATTGATCCATCCTGCTGCACATGGCATTATTACAGGGCCAAGCATCTCTGTTCTTCAAGATTTACATTTTTGCCATATCCCTGCCCGGCTCATTGCTTGAGAAGACTCCGGAACAGCAGGAAGGAACACTTTCCTGCACGTGGCGTCTGCTATTGATTTAGGATTGTGTATAACCTTCTTTTCCCACTGTTGCTTCTGCTCATACAAAAGCGTTTCTTTAAGGGGGAGCTGCAAGAGGAACCCAGCAGCAGAACAATTTGCTCCATAAACTATGGTACTACTGATGGCTAGGTTTTGCCCCAGCTGCCCACAGCAATAACCCGTCCCCTGGGCCCTCCCGAGCCCGCAGTGTCTCCAGTTCCCTTTGCACACCCCCACAGCTGACCCTGTGTCTCCCTCTTTCTCTCCCAACCCTCCAGCATCCTCGCGTGCCTGCCAGCGGGTGCAAGGCTTGGGGCTGGTGACCCATGGGTGCAGAAGGGCAGGTGGGCAAGAGCTGCTGGGAGCTGCCGCGGGTGTCCCCGCAGCGGAGCCACGGCCAGGCTCTCCTTCCGCTCTCTCTCCATCCTTGGCTTTCTGGACTTTTGTAAGAACCCGGTATCTTTGAGAGTCCTGCCTTGCCTGCTCCCATCACACACAGTTCACACCAGCATCTAGGTTCAAAACCAGGAGGAGAGGCAGATGGGCAGGGAGCGTAATCGCTCAAGCTTATTCCTCCGTAGAGCTCAGGCTTGCAGTGCTGGATTTGCAGAGTACCTGGCGACATGTTTGTGGGTAAGGGGTTAGGTTAACCATTAACGGGGGAGCGGGGGGTTCATGTTCTTCCACCCGCTTTGCTTTGCTGGGCTGCGCACGTTGTCTCTGCCTCCTGCGGCCTGTTCTCTGATGGCAGCAAGCAGCGCGGCGCAGAGCCCCGTCACCTTGGAAGGAACAAGCGGTGCTGCGCTAGGGTTCCCCTTGGCACCTTTCCAGTCCCGTTTCTGCAGAGCCGGGCACCTATGAAATTTCCATTACATCAATATAGTAGTTGTTGCAGCAAAACACGGATCATTCAGCGGTGTTACAGAGTTTGTTTGCACTGCCTTTTTTTCCTTTCTTTCTTTCTTTCTTTCTTTCCCTTTTTTTTTTTTTTTTGGTTGAAAAAATAAGCAAGCTGCATGGAAAGGGTGAACATATACCCAGGAAATAGTTTGCTGATAACGTAGGAGCCTTCATGTCTGCTGGGTGGTGCCCTAAGTTTTCTTAACAAAGAAGTGAGTGTTAGTTCTTCAAATAAAAGTTACTTTTTGCACTCACGTAACTGAGGCTGAGAATTTCCAAGATGAAAACTTGGCTTTTTATTTATTTTTCATTTTTTTTAAATGGGGCATAATTTGAGTGGAATCTCCTCTCCCTCCCGCAAACCCCTACCCCCCACACTGCCCTCCCCACCTTATGAGGATTACAGTATCCCAAAAACCCTTTAGCACTGTGAGCAAAGGAAACAAAAATGGCTTTGCATTATGAACTGAACAGAGATTAAGTTATTGGCGGCCTTGAAATAGCTCTTTCTCAACTTCCATTCCCATGAGGTTATCCACATAAAGTTGCTGTTTAGTACAGGGTCAGCGTGATGAAATTTATTTGTTGAGTCTCTTTGGTGCCAAAGCTTTTGCCAACAATCTGATCTACCTGATAGTGGTACTATTTCAGAAATGTCCAGTCAGTAAAACAAATGCAGTGTCTGTGGAGTTTCAAAGACAGCAGTAATAAGTGGGATCAGACCAAAGAAATCAAAACAAAAATGCCGCTCCTTTTAATAAAATATATAAATGCATATAATAATTACTTAAAACATTTACAAGCTATGGAAAAATAGACAATATCACTTTTTAATTCCACATGCCACCCCTTTCCCATAAGTATGTGGAATTTTTTTCATATGGCTCCATCAGTGTACTGTATTGGATGTGTCAACTGACATTAAAAAAAATTAACTGTATGCTGACCCTTAACGGGTAAAAATTGATAGTGTTGGAATAAATTGCAAGGGGGTGGGCACAGGACCAAAGGGTTAAGGCAGTGTGGAGTGTGGGTTTTGCACATGGTGTTCATTTTGTTTTCATTTTGTTTTCTTTTGTTTTATTACTTTTAAAGAGCTCTCTGCCCAAACATTAGGTATACTAAAAAACCCACAATACAGTATATCTACATAAATTATATATGAAATAAAAGCTTAGGAGATTAAATCTTACTGTTTTAAGTACATATGTTGTGAAACTATATATGCTTTTACTTAGTCTCCAAACTGTAAGAAAGGTTTGTCTTTCGTTTTATTTTTGAAAACCTTTAATTACCAACATCAAATGAAATGATGATAATCTCCTTTTTGTTTAGTCATCTGTGCAATGAGTTTATGGCAATGGTTTCCTCTAAGTCAGTACCACATTAAAACCTGAGTGCGTATGGGAGAAGTGAGACTCTCTTAAACTACGGGCAATTCCCATTTTTAATTTTGTAAGAAATCTCTATACAGGTATAGGGATCCCAGGAGAAGCTTTCCACTCATAAGCCTGCTTTTGTTTTGGTTGTAGACTAACACGAACCTTGGGAAGAGTCCATTGCACCCCTGCCCAGCTCTGCAGCTTGGCATGGATCACCTCAGGATGACCAAAAACCCCTTTCACAGCAGCTTCACTACTCTTACCTCTGCTGTCCTACTGCTATTCTAAGGTAATGTGTTTTGACCATCAAGCTGCTGCTAACATGCAAGTATTAGCCAAAACTAGTTAAAAAAAAAAAAAAAAAGATGTCAACAAATTGCGTTTGTGTTCTCAGATTCATGAAATGCTGCATTTGCAATGCAAAGGCCTGTCTTCATTTGTCGTATTGCAAAATAAATGTCTGTCAGGAAGTGAAGTGGGCCGCCTGTGGTTTCAAATCTCTACATGCCCAGTATGGTACAGTGGTTGATAACATTATGACAGCTTCTCGGCCACCGCAGCTGGTCAGCGTGCTCTAACCTACATGGAAAGTGTTTTACCTGTCGGTGTGCCTCTGCAACAAGGGCTGCTTCATGACTGCCTGTTGCAGACACGCTGCTGCAGCAGTCCTGCAAGACACAGACACTCCCTGTCCTGTCATAGCTCCATGGCAGTGGCAAGGAATGTAACTGCGTTTACTATAGCTTATAGTTGCACCTCGCTTGGTGACTGTGGCTCCTGCCTGGAACACGTCTTTCCCTTTCTCCCCCCAGTCCTCTGGCTGTGGCTACAAGAGATTTTCTTGTATTTGAAGGTCTCAGACAGGCCTTGGAGGCTTTTCACTCTGAAATGGTGTTATGTAAAGTTAATACAAAACATATTCAACTGTCAGTACTCTATGCCTCACTTCTTAAAAAGAGCAACTGTATGGCAGGATTTCTTTAGGCTTGAGCAATGTAGGCACTAGTTTAAGGAAAGCAGACTCATGGAGGCAGTAAATTCACAGTGGTGATGAATTGTTCCCTGTCCTTATTGAAAAGGTCCATATAAGAGAGCGAGCTGCCTGACTTTGGTCATGGGTAGCTGTGCATCATGGCTGCTGCTGCTCTTGTGTCCCAGTCAGTGCCTTGAGGTATTTCTGCCCTTATTCTTTCTTAACCCATGGGATGGCAAAATTCCGTGTTGCCTACACAGCTGAGAAGCTTGCAGCTGCCCTTTTGTAAGGCTGCACAAGTTCAGGCAGCAGATTTTGGAAATAAGGTGGAGAATGTAAGTGTGTCAAGTGCCTGCAAGGTGTACCGTAGCTTTGCTTAAGGCAGGTCAGGGGTGAGGGTTGGCCTCATAGTCATGGTTCATGCCAGGACTGTTTGTCATAATGACGGTGGAAGGAACAAGTACAGCGTTGTCAGTGTTATTTTAGGAATTTAATCAAGGGCCATATGCTGGCTCAGTTATAAGTGGATAGTATGAATGTCTTTTCAGTTTTAATCTCACAGAAATTATTCTTGCTCCCTCCTTCCTCCTATTTTACCCAATATTTCTTTTATGTGCTATTCACTGTGCACTGATTATATTCTAAATGTTTTTTTTTCTCTTTCCGTGCGAAAAATGGACATTTTCTATGTCTTGATCCTCTCATTTTTATATGACCTCTTGATCATGATTAGAAACCAATAACACTTTATTCAGACTAGTGGTGTCAGAAGGTTTGCAAAAATGTTCATGGTGAATTCACACATCCCTTACTCAAAAAAAGAGATGTAAAGTGCCAGAATTAAATAATTTCAGGATTTCAGGAAACTTCAGGATTTCAGATTTCTGTATTTTACCAGTCACCATTGGAGTAATACAGCAATAAGTGATTATAAAGATTCTGTTAGTCAGTCTCAGAATGGACAATGATAGTTCAAGTACACATCATCCAACCCTTCACCCCTTTGTCTTAACGGTGGACTACTTGTTATTTTCTTCTAAGACTTTATGTAACCTGTTGTGTGTTGGGTTTCCTGTGCCAAATCCTCTAGGCCTATTTTCATAATTTATATGGTAAGATAAACAGTATTTGTCTGCTGAGGAAGGTTAAATTGCTTGTCGCTTGCTTTATGTTTTATACATTGCTTAAAATAAGATAGAGGCAGATTCAGCAGATGAATAGTATCTGAAGTTTATTTTAGTGGAATGCATATTCGTGGGGTTTTAAAACAAATAAACATTAAATAGTCTGGCGCAAAGGCTATTGATTTTAACTGTTTCACTCTCTGACTTCCACTGTGCTTCCTGTAAAGGTCTCTGCAAGCAGGTACGTTGCCCAGCATCCTGGGCTCGCGCTTGTCCCGAGTCCATGCTCCAGCACATCGTAAGGTGAAGTGTGCCCAACAGGCAAGGGGCTCCCTGGCAAGCATCCTCGCCTGACCTGGGCGATGAAACCAGGGAAACAGAAGCAGATCTGAGTTGCCCTGGGGAAAGAAGAGGGAAAGGCAGTCTATCCTGTAACTGGGCTGTAGGCTTCAAAGGTGACCCAGGCACAAACCAGCTGGCACTGCAGGGCCGGGCACACACAGGGATTCACAGCCACCCCACCTGCAGAGGCGGGAGGTCCGCGGCTGCTGCTTCCCTGACCTGCTGCAGCTTGTCAGGTTCCTCCGGGCTTACAGAGAGCAGCAGCAGTCTGGGACCAGGGCCAGTGTCACCACAGGGACGTGGGTGGAGAGGCCACGCAACATGCAAACCTCCGAGAGTCTGAAAGATGGGCTGAGGCTGGTGTCAGGGCATCAAAAAAATAACTAAGTAGATGTCAGTATAAACCTGACTGTCACCAGCACTTGGCAAGCAATCTCTCTCCAGTCAGGTTGAGCTTTAGTGAATTTGGTTGTGTTCAAATTCCCTAGAAGTGAAAGGGCAGAGACAGTGTTTGTCAGATGGGTAAGCATTAGTATTAAATAGCAAGTATAAAATTGGAGTATGTTTCTCAACAGAAATATGAACTCTGTGACATAGCAGCCCTCCAGAAGGCAAAGTGTGAGGTGGAGGGTGATTTGTTATTTTGTATTTCACTATACTCCAATGGGTAGCAAACCAGTGTGGAGAATTGTGCCACCAGTATGCAAAAGTGCAGTAAGCTGGAAAATCAGGTGTAGGTGACTGTTTACTGTATGTGTTTTCCCTGCTGTGCTCAAGCACCTCCGCAGAATGGTATTACATTAAAAAAGGCTTGTGTTGAACGCTGCAAATCCAGGAATTGTGGTGTGTTGAAGTTTCTCTTTGGAATAGTGGACTAGAGGTTTGTATCCAGTATGAAAGAAACATGCTGAATTTTATATTCATAGGACATATCATTGTTTGGATTTTTCCACATTCATAAAAACTGATAAGCAGAATTAGTTCAGGAACCTTTTCATGTTGAAAGGTTTGGTGTGAGTACTATGGGGAAGAGAAAATTGGGCAATGGGACAGGACAAGAATTTGAAAACTAGAAAGTAACATGCTGGGTTATTCAAATCAGAACCCCCCAAAAAAATGGTAGTTATAAAGTTCAAGTCCAGCACTGAAGGGCTAAATTTCATTAAAAAAAAAAAAAAAAAAAAAAAAAAAAAAAAAAAAAAAAAAAAAAAAAAA
>VXAA01001614.1:12703-93864 GCA_013399115.1 Anseranas semipalmata
CAAAACAAAACAAAACAAAAAAACCCTTGCAGCTGTCTGTTGATAATTGATCATTTCAAGCCTGCATAATTTCAAAATATTTAAGAAAGCTTTGCACTTGCCCTGGCAAAAATCAGGTTTTTACTTTGTTAGTATATATCTCACACTGATTTATTGCATTGCGATTATTGTAGCTTGGCATGTATGTAGCTGAAGGCCATGTTCAGAATTACAGTGTTTAAATGTTCTTGTTTTAATTTTTGTTGTTGTTGTTGTTAAAAATGTTTAGTGCTATTTGGCCTGGATGCCTTTGCGAAAGAAAACTCATTTGTCCATGTGATATTTCCTGGTAAAAGAATGGTTAGATAAATAAATAAATAAATAAATAAAAAGCCAAGCACCAGCCAAGTTTTCATACTGGCATTCCTTTCTAAGTTCTCATCATCTTCAGACATCCCCTCAAGCCCTGCCATGGTATTGTTGACTTTGTATTATGAGAACAAGACAGGTGCCTGGAGGTGCTGCAGATACCATAACTGGATTAAGGAAGCCAGCAAATTGTGGCAGCAATTTCCATTAAAGGGTTTTTAATTACCATGTGGATCATGCCAAGAAACAATTGCAAAATGTGGATAGCTTGATTTCTGTTTCATGTCTCCAGGGTGTATTGTAAAATTGGATTCTGGGATTATTACCTTTGAAAAAGATTAACTGTCATAGACAGTTACACGGGACGCTTGCAGTGCCAGTGGTATTTTGCTTGGCCAAGAAAAATGGCTGCTGGGACCTTAAAAGAATCTCATGTCTTTTATTTTAGCATATAGAGAGGGACTTTCTTCTCATGTGCCAATTTCATTCTCCTGCAGAAACCACTTTTTGGTGTCTGCTGTAGCAAGATGCAGCCTTCCTCTGAGGTGTCTGGTATTTCACTGTATTTTCACTTTACAGGAAAAATGTAATGCATTACACTTTCAAGGGGAAATAGTCTCCACCCTAGACGACTGAAGACACATGCATATCAGCAGGAAGGCAGTTGAGATTTCCAAGAAACCAATCCCTATATATTGTCTCCTCCTCCAGTATATTGTGGTGTGCAAATACAGCTGGGAAGCTGAGGTATTTTTTAAATTGCATCTTTAAAACTTTTATTGTTCAAAACAGGACTTCGTGGAGACATCTGCCTCTCTTACCATTAGATGAGTCATAGCTCTGTGCTTTTTTTTTCAGTGGCAGAATTTTGATTTATTGAGATTTTTTACAGTGTCACAGAACTTTTGAAATGCTAGAGATGTAAATTTAAGGATTATATTGTCAGGGTTTTGTCATTTAGCCTTAGGTTGGGTCCTGTTAAAAGGTTTTAAATGCTTCACATCTGCTGTGGCACGGCAGAGGAAAACAGAACCATGCCTGGAGTATAAAGTGTAGTTACAGTCAGAAAAGTGACTGTGTGAAAATGGCATGTTCTTAGTCAACAGATCTGTTCCCTATGTGTATTACCACTTTCATATGCATGTTTCACTTGCAAGAGTAGTCTGTCATTACTTTTCAGTCTTTTTGCCAGCGTAGTGCCAGTGAGGCTATAGGAGAGCATAATATATGCTATCCTGTCTCTCATGTCATAAATGGAGTTGTTACTGAAGTCCCAGCTGCAAAATCTTTGTTGCTGACGATGGAGAGGAGGGATGAGCCAGCCTAACTTCCAGAGATATGGCTGAGAGCGTAATACTGGTTAACCTTGCTTCCGTCTCCATTCCCCTCCCCATACCCAAAATGAACCAAAGCAAAACAAACCCCAGCCCAAAACCAAGTACACATACCATCTTTTTGGTTCAAACTGAATAAATTCCATCTGGAAGTCATTGAAAACAGTAAACATGAAACCCTACTGTGACATATTTACAGAGTGATATATTCAGAAGATGATTGCACTTAAATAAAATAAGTTCAAAGACTAGTAATCAAAAGCAAATATGGTCAATCCATCTTTCGGAAAAAAAATACAGCTGAAACTTGCGTTTTGGGGGTTGGATGGATACTGGTATATAAGTGGTAGCAAACAGATGATAAGCTGCTATATGAGGTGGAAAAATTAGTATTAGAACAAAAACCTTACATGAACAAAAAGCCTGAAGCAAATTTTTTTTCTGTTGGTGTTCATTGTTCATATTATTACTGTGCTAGGAAAACTAATAAGAGAGCCTCTCCTCTTTTCTCCTCCTTAGGCTGCTTTAAGAGTTCATAGCACAGTAGTGAACAAATCATAATGCCAGAATTCAGCCGTAGCGCTTTTCCACTGCTTCAAATGGCCAGCCAAGCTGAGGTTGCAAACTACTTTTTCATAAGGCATTTTTCTCATCTGCATAGTTCTGACCTGCTCTGTCTCACCGAGTAGGGTGAGTGGGTACACAGTTCTGCAGTCCCAAAGGTAAGTAGGTGTGTTCCACTTAGGGCTGTCTACAGTTACTGATGTCAGGTAAGGATTTAGTCCCTTGCATTTCTGTGAACTGCAAGCTGTAGCAGAGGTGACATGTAGGAGGGTGAAAATTCTCTCTCTGGAAATTTCCAAGTGAAATTCCACATGTGGAAAGGCTGGAAGAAGCTGTAAATTGGAGAAACTTGCATTCACTTAAGCCCTTTTAAACTTTCTTCTAAATCAACTTCTATATCCTATTAGGTGATAAAATTCAAAAACCTCTTATCTTACCTATGCTGACATGCTACTGGTTTATCAACAAGTGTATTTTGGAGTGGGTGGGGAAGGGAGACTTTCTAGCAATTTTGATTAATAACTTTCATCTTTTTTGCTTTAGAAATTATTACTCTTCAGTTGCCATGTGTTCTTTCCTACAATATTTCACTTGCACTTGTTCTGTTTTCTTCCTGGGATGGGAGTCTCAGTGGAAACTACTATGTCATGTAAATAATATACACATGACAGTCTATTATTTTGTATGGTTATTAATCCCTGTGGAGTTGAGAGCTTTCTGGTTTGCCTTAATGTAAAATCCATAAGCATGTTCCCATACATAAAAAAAGTCCATGTTTTTCAAACTTATATTTCATAAGGCTTAGAAAAGATCTTCCCTGAGATTGCCTAAGAAATTCTAAGAATCTTAAAAGCTTGCTGATAAACTTTGAGATGCAGATTAGGATTCAGACATGCAGGCTTAACCTTTTAGCTCTGTAAACAATGCTCAGAGATATTTAAAAAACACATAAAACTCCGCTGTTTTTAAGTTTGTTGTGAATAAATGAAGGCTTGAAGAAATCAGCTTTAACTGGAGATGTCCCTAAAACAATTGTCCCTCTCAGCAATATGGAAATATCAAGGTGCAGAATTGGACTCAAGCCATCTTCGAGTACAAAAGAGGAGTTCCCAAGGCCTTGAATCTCCTCATAGGTAATGAACAGCCTATTTCCTGCCTCCTTTACCATGTAGCCTTACTAATTCTTCAGAAAGCTGCGAAGTTTGAAATATACGTGTGTGTGTGTGTGTGTGTGTGTGTGTGTGTACAGAGTTTATCTGGACTTGGAGTTTTCCTGAGAAGAGGTCTAAGTCATGCTTATCTTACTGTACATGCACAAAATAGGATTTCAAATCACTGTAATTAGTCCACATCAAAATAAAATGTCACTGATCAAAGGACTTCACTGGGGGCTCTTTTCAGCCCAGGTTTCTACTTTCTAGCTGCTTCTAGAAAAACTTACAGTTGTAAGACAGAAATGTTTTTTTTTTCTCTTTTTTTCTTTTAAGGTGGATTTTTCCTCTTTCTCCCCATACTTTCTCTCCCTTTTTGTTTACTATGGCAGAACTGTTCAGGCTAAAAATTTGTAAGAGGCTCAGAAAATAAAATGCTAAGTGGTAGCTGTCTGAGAAATCTTATCACTATCAGAAAGCAAGAAGCTGTGCCATTGACTTCCGTTATCAGTCCTGAAACATCTCCCTTTTCTGTAGTATCTATGCTTTAAGAATCATAAAGAAGTTTTTCAACAACCATTGTTTGATAAGCCTGACAATATCTCCCTGAAAGAAGTAACATGGGAGAAGTACAATGAGAAGACTGAAAAATGGAAAACTACACAGCCCACTAATAGTCACTGAAAAAAAAGAGAATGACTTGCATAAGGTTGAATAGTAAATATGCAGGGTGTGCAACTTTTCTACTTCATATACATGGGATGTCCCATAACCCCTTAATTCTTCTTTTGAAAACAAAAGGGCATTTGTTGTGAGGCCTAGGTCCCCCTCTTTCTCTCCTGTCCCATGCAGCCCCAAGCTCTATGTTCCCTGCAGCTAGGGAGGATTAGGCAGGGTATGGGGTGCAAAGGCCAGAGTGCTCAGCAGCCTTGTTGCTTCAACTCCAAAGAAGTAGTTAATTTATACCATGAAATGGGCATCAGAGACCAACAACTCTCCTGTTCCCCCACAAGCTATTCCCGAGGCATTCGCAGTCTCTCTTGTGGGTACCTGCCCTGTTCTCTCCTGTGAGAGACACACAGGTAAATCGGCTTGGGGCTATTGTATCGTCAGGACTTGACAGGCTGCCCTGAACATATCTGGCAATCTGTTCAATACCACATCTACACCATGCTGAATCCAGACCAAGAAAATAGGCTGGGAAGCTGAGCACCAAACACATTCTCAGGACTGCAGGACCAGGAGACAAACACCTGGGTGCAAGAAGTGTCCCATTTCCCAGAAATAACAGTGGGAAAGCCATGTCCAAGCTGCTGGCTGTGGTCTTTGTAAACACTGCACTTTGCATCACTGAGTTTCACAAAGATCACACAGTAGCCAACACCACAGTAAATCTTAAAGACCAAATAAATGTGTGGTTTACCTCCCAAGGTCTCTCCCCTAGTCTTATTATCACCAACAATGGGGCTAGTGTTATAAAAACAGTCAATGTTGGCTAAGTCACTTGAGTGCCATTAAGAAAAATGTCTCCCTCCCTGGATTATAACTGAAAGGGTTTGGGAGATTTGGGTATTTATTTATTTTTATTAAAATTGTAGTAAAGTTATAAATGGCCCTTATGGTAGCAGTAGCTCCTATGTGATAACGTGTAAGCCATTAGCTGTGAACAAACAAAAAGGAGCCTGAAAAGGTTTTAGAAGAGTACTTACTGTTCTTGTCGATCAGGCTTTTAAATGTTTGTTTGTTTGCTTGTTTGTTTTTCTTTTACATTGTTTAACCTATCTTATGAGGAGGTAAATGATTTTGAAAATACCATCATGACACCTGCTTTAAGTGTATGTGCCCTGCCCATGGACATGTAGTCACATTTTTATTGGCAGAAACAGTATGAATTCTGCACTGACCTTCTGGAATTTTGCAATTTTCTTGTTAGCAGCAGCGTGAGATCTTCAGGGAAGTTTTGTTGGGGAATATTTTTCCCGTTCTCCTTCCTTCCTCTTCTACTTCTGATACCATCTCGTAAATTGGATTTTGGTATTTTTGAATAGCCACTCCTCTCATACTCTCGGTTCATACTCTCAATTTTTCATTCCAACATTCTCGTGCTCTCCAATGTTCATGCAAGCAGGCTGGAGTTATTCTTTTTTATTGGGTTACTAAGCACACCACTGAGGATGTTTACCAAGGAAGGAAAGCCTGACATGAACCTAATAGATGAAGAGAGAACTGGTCCCAGATTTTTTAAGAGAGTCTGGAGGGGTTTATATGCCAGAATTTTGTCTCTGGTGAACAATGCACTGGGCTTTAATTGATTCCTGCACAGTGTCTTAGACTGATGAAAGGGACACTTCCCAAAGAAAAGCAGCCATCAAAGGTTTCACATATGTATGCGCAAATGGCCTTGGAATGATTGCAGCAAGACTTCAGATACTGCCCTAATTCCATGTTGAATTCCAATTAACTGTTTTTACCAAATTCCATCTCCCATAATAATCATGACATCAGTCAGCTACACCCTGATTGATATTCCTTACCTCAAATTGTATCTGAAATAGTTTTTGAGTAACACAAGGGAAAAGTACAGTCTCATCCTCAAGTAATATTGAAATCCTTTATTAGTGACTTAAAACCGATTCATGGAAAGCCAAATTTTAGGGATGCAGTGGATGCTTTTGTATTAAACTGCATAGAAATGAATTACCTTATATTCACTCTTTTTTTTTTTTTCTTTAGACGAGAGACAAGGGCTTAATAAATGTGTTTCATCTCTGCTGTCTTATAGCTAGGTGCCTGTAAAACTGTGGTCTGAGTAATATGTATTACAGCATCTTCTGATCCACCCCCTCGCTGTTCTAGATTTCTGATTTTTATTTTAATTTGCTTATCCTTGCGAGGAGATGAGAATTAAGTACCTGGTTTGTCTGTGCCTGTCAGTCTTCAAATCTCTCCACTTCTTGCTCCCCCATCCTTCACCCTTCCTGCCACGCTTGTGGACATTTAACTCCTGGTCACATCTAGCCAGACTTGGCAGAGGAATAGAGGTCTCAAAGATGGGGGCTGTCTGTGCAAATTTGTGAGCATGATCAGCTGAGCTGGGCAGCAAGCCTTGAAGGAAGGTGAAGTGAGGATGAAGCAGGAGCAGCAGCCACTGCAGCCATTCTCTAGCAGGGCTTTCAGGCCCTGGTAGCACTCTGGAAAAGCAGCAGGACATGCCATCTCTGATGGATAAGACACACTGTCTAGGGTGTGAGCGAGGAAAGGGGAGGGAAGTGGGTTAATGCAGGGGAAAAACTTCTAGGGAATTAAAGGGACACATCTGTAGGAAGCAGGTTTCATTAGTTCAGATGCATGAGAATGACTTAAAAATATCTCTCAAATTGACTTCATTCCTAAGTACTTCAAAGAAATCTTTTTTCCAAGCCATTCAATTGCTGTTTTTCCCTTTGTGCACGGCTATCTTTCTTTTCATTAATTTTCATTTACCCATATGAAGTTTATTAGTATAATCAAGTACTGTTGCTCAGTGTTTCCACCTCAGTCCTATATTTTGCTGTCAACAAGGAAAATAGTAGAATTCAAAACAGATCAGGTTTTTCAGGATTACATTTTAAAAAGATAACCCACTTTTGAATTTTAACAGTGAAACACATGCCAAAATGACATCTTAAAAGCAGCTAGTGTAAGGTTTGAGAAATGGGTCAGGTTCACAATTTGAGAAAATAGTTGTAAGCTGTAATCAGGCAGTTTCCACTCTGATGTTATATCAGTGCTTCTCGGTGTGTGGAAATCCAAGAGGTAGCCTGTCTACTGTGATTCATTCAAACCTTCCCTTTCTGGTAATATCACCAAGAAAAAACGAAACAAAGTCAGGTAGCACAGTTAGCCTTGTGATGTCAAGAGCACTGTCATACGCATGCATTGTTCTTAGGAACAATTTGGTTACCTATCTTCTTAGCAGCCAGTCGTCAATTACCACTTGACTATTAGTTTTGGTCACTAAAACTGATTCAAACTCATTCTTACAGACAGAAGTCTTTACAACTGATTCTGTTAATAATCTGTTAATTTATATCTATGTCTGTGTCTTTATTCTTCAAAGCTACAATAATAGGAAGAGATTTTCATCCAGGACAAATTTTCATGGTGTCATTATACTTAAGTTAATGATTGTACACTCTGGACAGGAGAAAGGTATTGTCAATTGTGAACTTGTCTCCCTTAATGATGACCAGTTATTCACCCAGTGTTAGTTTACCAGAATGACTAGTCGTGATGGAGTAATGTGTAACAAGACAAGAATCTGATGTTCATTTAATGCAGAAATTTGTTTCTCCACCTGAACCTTTCAGCACTTCCTGTCATTTCTAGTAATGATAAAATGGCATATTTTTTCATTAGAACCACAGAATGCTTTGGGTTAGAAGGGACCTTGAAGATCATCTAATTCCAACCCCCCTGCCATGGGCAGGGACACCATCCACTAGAGTAGGTTGCTCAGGTTGTTCTTTCTTTTCTGGCAGAAGTCTTAATGATTTTACCTTATTGTACATTATGAAGTACTTTATGCAGTGAAAGAAATTTGAAAAATACCTCAAACTGCATCTGTGCTCTATTTCCTAATTTAGGCATGGTACAAGTTTCTTAACTTGAAAAAAAGAAAAAAAAATCCTTGTTTTGTCCTTACTGATTGTACTAGTCTTAAGATTCAGTACTGAATATACTTAGAAAAATCTCAGTGTTCCAAATGTCTATCATTAAGCAGCCTACGTTTTAAAAGCGGACTAGTTATGTAAAGTGTGACATTGGGTCACACTTGGGGTACCCAGTACAAAGTATTCTCAAAGAAGCAGGTTTGGGGGAAGGTATTGTCCCTTAGAAATTCTCTGTCCTTTGCAAATCAAGCATAAGACATTAGCTCTTTTGAAAATTAAACCAGTGTTTCCAGTTGCAGCTAGAAGTAGAATTCCCCAAAAGTTCGCAAAAGTGCTGGCATTTGTGAGATTTGTTTTGCTGGGTGTTGCAGGATCAGGATGTTCTATCTCCTCATAAACACCTGAATTTTGGGAGTTTTTTCCAAAGTAAACTTTTAATTCCAAGCTTTTGACTTTTTTTTTTTTTTTTCTCCTATGTGTGCTAATCTTTGTGTGAAGTAATGGAGAGACTAGATTGCATTTTACTGCAAGGAAAAAAACATATCATTCATTAGGTAGTTACTTCCAGAGTAGATAGGTCATTCATCCGCATTGCTGAAGGCCTACTTTAATGCAGTGGAGAACTCTTTTATTCTGTGCAGCGTGATTGTGTGGTGTTTATTCAATCCCTGTGTGTCCACATGAGTTTGACGCTAATCGGCTGTAATTGCATAATTCACAGATGAGTACTGAGAAATCCTCTACTCGTTTAGCAAAGACCTTCTGCATTGCTGGGCTTTGTAGTTTCAGGCCATCATTCTTGCTGTCCTCGGTCTTTCACAATCACATAAGTTTGGCAAATGCCCAAAACGTATTTAGTCATGAACTCATTACTGATACAACGGGCAACACAGTGCATGAAACACCATGCTGCCCACAGCATTCCTAAATAATATGTTCTGGAATGCTTATCTTAAATTCCATCTTGTTATTACTTTGGCACATTTAAATAAGTGGACTTGTCAACAAATAACAATCAGAAGCAACAGGCAACGTATCATTCACATCATTGCCCTCTGGATTTCATCGTCTATACGTGACAAGCATTCCATTCTTAGGGAAATAAGTAAGATGGGGAAAAAATGCATTTTTATTATTATTTGACAGCAATTTATGGTTTTGATGACTAAAGGAGGCGGTGATATGAATCTAACACAGCAGGATTATGATAGTTAAGACCAGTAGTTTCTACCCCATACATCACCCATGAGTCACTGCCTGATCTTATCCAAGTTGCCGCTTGCCACCACTTCCTTGACCCCAGCTTGTCAAAATCACTTTCAAAATCAGCAAGAGGTGGCCATCCAGGATTTCAGAGGCAGAAATTAAGAATTGCTCATGGAAAGTATGTTTATGATGTCTCTGTGCTTCTTTGTATCCTTTTATAAAGTATAGAAAACAATCTTTACTTGTGTAACCATTTTGAAATCTGTGTTGTTAATTGGAAGAGTTACTGAAATTGCATGTCTGTAATAAGAACCAATGTGCTCTCCAAATACGTTGCTAAACAAGTAGAGTAGTGAAAGAGTGCTTTTTTCCTTTGTGTGTGAAAAGCAGCAGAAATATACATTGCAAACTGTGACCATGACATTTTAATATGATTTAGAGATTTAAAGATTTGAGTGAGACTAAAGATCTAAGATTTAAAGTGAGCCTTCATAATATTTCATGCTTTAGGAAGCAGCTATTCCAATCATAAGATCCGTGTGTGTGGGAAGAGTGTGGGAGGGGGTGTATGCGTAGCTGAGGGCCTTCTGAAAAGAGCAAGAGCTCTTCCTTGGTTTACAGGGTTTTAAAGAATACAGTGTGGTTTTAAGGTTTTGCTTTTGAATCCATACAGGAACGTCTACTCTGGGCACTGGGAAAGGCACTAGAAGAGTTAAGTATAACACTGAGTGTGGTATGGTGAAAGAGAAGGCATGAGTGGGAAGTAGATAAGGCAGAGGCAATACTGCTGATTGTGTGTGATGTGGAGTGTCATCAGTTATAAGATAAATAAATAAAATGGGCACTCTGTGAGCTATCCCTCTTGTTCTGTGATTAGGAGTTATCTCCAAGTGCAAAAATACTAGAAGCAGGGACTATTCTGGTATATCCAAATAGATGCTATATCCTGATACCTCCAAATACACTCTTTAGAAATAAAAAATAGTGTAATTAAATATTTCATTGTTAATGTGGTGCTATTGCTACTCACAGAGGCAATCACCTGCTTTGTGTTGGACTTTAAGTGTTCCTGTATTGCTGTACTTGAGACTTTGCTTCCAAGTGATACCAATTTTGCTGCACTGAATCTCTATTTATGGCCAGTCCACTGCTGAAAGGAAGATTGACATTTTCAGCTATGCTGGGTATTTCCCATTGTAACAGCCTACTGTTTCCATAGAAATTCTTCAAAGTGTTTTAATAGAATGTGGGTAAAAAAGGAGTTTTGTTGACACATTTATACTGCCAGGTTTTTAACAATCTGATTAATGTCTCTTCAATATTCCCTTCTTTAAAAAAAAAAAAAAAAAAAAAAGGAAAAAACAAGCATGCTGTTTCCAGCATGTATGGCATTTTCACCATCCATTTTCAGGACCCTTAAATTCATTTCTCCCTTCTCTTTTTTCTCCTTCCTACCACCTCACTCCACCATCATTCTGTCCCTGAAAGCCCTTTTCTACATAAAATTAGCACTACAGTGGTGACAGAAAGCCCTTAAACGAGATACTGAGCATTTTATGATTCATCAGAAACTCTCTATGCCTCTGAATCAAGTTAGTTACTAAATGGTGGCTGCGTTATGGGCAGAGTGAGATGTGAGTAACCCATGCCACGCATTGTCAGAACTTTTGGAGCCCGCTGGAGATACCCACGTTGAGCTGAATACATTTTGTTTTAAGGGGGTGTTGATTTAAATGTTGGATGATTCACTGCCTCCTGCTGTCTCCTGCAGTGTGGGCATAATACTCGTACATTTGAATGCAGTGCTTTTTAATCTGTTTCATTTAATGTCCATCCTCCTCCTCGTTGCCACTGCACGATACCAGTTACCTTGTGAAATGTTCCAGCTACTCCGTTTCATACTTGCTCCTAATCAGCCTCCAAAGTTGTACTCCAGCCTTCCAGGGAGTCATAATTCTAGCCTTAGGCATCTTTGTTATTCCTGTAAAATATTATTACATATAGCCGTGTGAATCCTTCTCTTGCCTTGCCTGGGTTTGCTCAGTTCACACAAAAAAGGATTATCTGTCTGTTCCTGCTTAGTATGAACAGAAATAGATAATGCTGGCAATGACATGTATTAACTTATTTTATAATTAAGATTTCTGACTTCTGAAAATAAGTTTTTGGTGAGTCTGATAAGACTTCTTTACAAGCAATCAGCAAGCATATTTCTTAACCACAGCAACAAAATTACTGAAGTGTTGAAGTGTTTGTTC
This sequence comes from Anseranas semipalmata, assembly GCA_013399115.1. Taxonomy (NCBI): domain Eukaryota; kingdom Metazoa; phylum Chordata; class Aves; order Anseriformes; family Anseranatidae; genus Anseranas; species Anseranas semipalmata. Next base: position 24,217 of record VXAA01001614.1, read on the forward strand.
GTAAACCTGAAAGGTAATTTGAGTTCTCCTAGCCCAGAGTGAGCGGGTTCTCATTTTTTGTACCCATTATGTAACTTGAGAGAGTTCAATCTAGTAACCTGCTAACCAGAAATTCCTTGGTCTGCCAGGTCCTACAATATGTAGCACTACAGCCAGTGAAGCAGGAGGAGATTCCTTAACTAAGCATGTATTTGTTTGCCCTAAAACACCTTTTCTAAACAAAATGTTTTTCTGATTTCTGGCTGCCTTCAATCACTGAGCATTCTGCACATTTTAAGATGAATTTCTGGGTGTCTCAGTATAGTTATTTAGTGTCTGTGTAGACGTCTCCTGTAGGTCCTGGGTTATATCCCCCAGCTCTTTGCAAATCTCAGACAACACAGTGCATCTAAAATGTCACTGAATGCCTTATGCATCTGAATCCCATCCTTTATTACTCTTTAGCCAACATAAAGTTTCCCTCACTGAACACTTTCTTAATTCGATAAATACAGGACTCCTTCGGTGCAACTTCAAATGACTCATGTTTTGAAGCTGCTTCTGGTACTTGGATTCCATTTCCCCTGGAGTGAATAAGACCCTTTTTATAGCATGGGTATCACTGGATCACAAATGCTTTGGATCCTGAACACTTCTTGGACTATCCTGTATTATTTTCAATGTTATCAGAATGAATTGGTGCAATTAGAACATAAACCCTTCTGGCCACAGAGATTGGCTTCTGCCTATCAGTTGCTAAATTCTGTACAGTGTATGTCAGAGACCAAAACTGCAGCTGACAGCCAGTGATGAGGAGTGTGCTGTGCGTGTCCCTGGAAAGAGAGGATTTTAATGTCTTTCTGTCACTTGACTAAGGTGTAGCTATTGCCGGGGGAATTCCACAGCAGTAACAAGCTGCAAGATAGTATGCAGTCACTGTGTAAATAGCACCTTCATAGCACACGTCTAGGGTTTTCTCCATATGGCTTGCTTTGGATACTCAGCAACAGCAAGCAAATGTATGGGCTGCTGTTTAATTGCAGGTAAACTAAATAAATAGATTTATGGGGAGGACAAATGAGAGAAAGCAGAAAGTAGGAAAGCTTAAAAAAACTTGGAGGAAAATTGGGAGTAGAAAGTCAATGTAGGAGACTGACTGATGCAGTTCTAGAGACAGATGAATGCGCTGCGATTTCTTATCAAGCCAATCCAGCAAATCTATGCAACCTTTACATTAAGAAAATCGGGAAGCAAACTAGTAGGTAAATGATAAGCAACTAGAGTATTGCACCTCTGATCTTGTTAAAGTAGTTGTTAGACATTTAAATACTAACCAGCACAATCTTGTCTTGTAGGTGAACCAGACATGCGGCCTTTTAAAGCTCTTAATATCCTAAACAATGGTCAATGAATGGCAGCAAATGAATGGTCCAGTATGTATGGGTGGTTATGAGAGCCTTCGGAAACCCATCTAGGGTCTTCTCAGTTATCTTACAGTTTTTCTGCTGCTAAAATTCTTTGCTTAGGAGATAGAAACAGCTCATTAAATTAAATGCAGCTTCGTCAAGATGTGACAGAGTATAATGAAGTTAATAGTGATTCGGATTAAGGAAATTTTGATACTGGTATTTTTGCTCTGACTGTTGGCATATATTGAATGACTGGATAATTCCTTTGCAATGAATAATGGATCATTTTGTCTAGCATACTGTAACATTATGCAAATATATCAAGTGCAGCAGCAGTACAAACTTTGCTATTCCCTCTTGTTACATCTGGCCTGTGCTGAAATAGGAAATGTTGAATTCAGAGAAGAGGGAATAGGGTAGTCCTGGGTCACAGATTTTTGCAACAGCTTTGCCATTAAGAGCATATCTAGTACAGAAATGATATTTCTTGTCAGATTTTCTGCATTTAGTCAAAACAGCATGGTGTGCAAGTTTTGCCTGCCTTTTGCTGTTTAAGCAAAATTAAGCTCATGATCAGCATCAAAGTGTGAAGTTGGTTCAGCTGAACTAGAAGCACAATGATAGTTACACAAGTCTAATGCCTCCTAACACACACTGTGAATCTGAACGTGCCATTAATTTTGATACGCCTCAGTTAATGTCTCTGCAGAACTTACACTATAATGCTTACCAGCATGATTACTGAAAAGTGTTTTTGTATTCTCAAGTGAAAACACACAATAGCAATGTGGAGGACTGTTGAATTGTACAAAAATATTGGGAGAGGAGAGCATATTGATTTATCTGTGTTGCCTGGGGAAATATGATTTTGCACAATTTCAAATGATCTATCCAGAAATGAATAGAAAGAAATAAAGCCTGTCCCCAAAAGCCTGCAGATGAAGGCTGTAATTCAGAAGCTCTGAGGAATGTCAGTAGTGAGTATACTGTGAAAGTGCAAAACTTTCAGGCCTCTACTCTCCTATTCACAGTGTGGGCATTCAAGCTCAGTGGAAGCTATTCCCCACAGAAAGGGAGAAGAATGGATCCAACCACTAACTGAGATAATTAGATCCTTCCCTACACTATTTTATTGACTTACACATTTGACTGACCACATAAATAAGTTTTGCCAAATATGAAAAAATGGCTTTGCCTGTGAATTTGGTGGTTAGCTTAACCATGCTGGCTTAAAGCTAAATGCAGCATATACATTTTCCTACATGGAGCATCACAAAATTCTGAGGGCCTTGCAGGGCACAGCTGTGATTTGGGGCATGCAGCAACGTGCCACCCAAATCAAAGGTACTGGAGCTGCAGCACTGTTGAACACAGGCAGATAGGCATGTTAAATATGTCATCTTTGTGCCATGGTGAGAATGACAATGCTACAGCTCTATTAGCTGAGGTGAGGATTCAGCAGCTAGAAGGAATATAGTTAAAAAATCCTTTGGGGAGGGAGGAACAAGAGAGAGAGCAAGAAGATGGGAACCAGGAAATTGGACTGCTTTCTGAAGGAAAGGATACATGTGTTTGCATAGAGCGGGTAGGTAGTTGACTTCCAAATTCATCATTCTCTGGTTTCTCCTCAAACAGCACAGTAAGAGATCAATTACATATTCACAGCTGTAAGGGATGTAAATCCTGTACTGGAAGGGATGGAAAGAAACACAGAAGGAGGTTTTTGTTCCTAAGAAACAATAGCTGTGAAGAGATACCCAACCTCGTACTACCAGTGCCACTCTTCAAGGAGTGGCAAGTACAGCCAGGGGTTACTGGGTGGTTGGTGACCAAAGTCCTTGCTGCTAAGAGCTAAGTGTTTGAGAAGGGGTTTGGGAATCAGCCAGTAAACTTTGTTTTTGACATAATACTTAAATGAATGTTGTTCATTGAAATGCAGGTACTCCTGCTGCTCTGGGAATTAGGGGTGTCTCTTCCTATGCTGGGCAGTGCTAGAAAGGCTGCTGGGGATGGAGGAAAGGCTGTATTTTCAAAGTGTCATTATCCGTGCCCAAAGGGCACTGTCTCTTCAGAGACACTACCTGGAAGGTCCTTCAAGGGGTTTATTGCTTTCAGATGCTATTGCCAACAGAATGTCTTTAACCCCACTCCTTAGCACAACTCTGCCCCTTACAGATTAAGTCCTTATCAAGCTTTCTATACTAGAAGGGGCCAATACTATTTTAGGAACCTTTTCCCTTGTGGAGAATCCTAGGCTCTACGTGTGCCTTGGCTGCAGGAGCTCTGTGGCCTTCTCTGACTGCAAACCAGCTTTGTGCACTTAACTCTTGTAATTGTCTCTTTTCTCTTCTGAGATCACTATAACCTATTACTAAGCATTGCTGCAAGCAGCTATTTTAAATAGATCTGACATGAAGAGCAGGACAAGTTACAGCAGATTATATTCTCCACATTTATTGTAGATTACTGCAGATACATTAGCTTTCCACTGTTAGTATCAAATACATATGTGTTTTACTTGCTCCTCCTTTTTCATTTTGCTTCCTTTAGAGTGGCTGATTTATGTGTTTTAAACAGTTAGTGTAAACAAATGCAGTGCATGAGACCTTTTGCACTACTTGAGAAACCCCTCCCAAGTCCATCTGTCCTTTGCAATCATTCCAAGTCACAGAAAGGGGTGTGTATCTGTGCTTGTGTGGGGATATAACTATATATATAGAGTTAAATAAAAATCAAGCTTATATTTTACCTATGAAATTGTACTGGAAAATCTTAGTTTTAAATAAATCATAAAGTTTGAATACTTTTTTTTAACCTTTTCCCTAAAAATTAAAAATGAGAAAAAAAGGCTTTATGTACACTTGCACTGTTGCGCAGTTTTCTGACGAAAATCTGAAGTGGACATCATAAGGGAATACAGTGCTTCTTGAACTGAGTTAATTTGTGAGAAGGATAGGAAAATAAACAAGGACTGAAAATTGGGCAACACCTCCTTTTTCTTTTGCAGTAACTCATGACGTCAAAAAAGCTGAACAACAAATTCCTTCTTACCCCCCGATCTTCCTCTCTTCCCCCTCCAAATGTGCCCCCTTCCCAGCAATTAAAAAGTAAAAAAAGTGGTTTGTTAGCTACACATATTTCAACAAGTGAGGAAACTTATCTTTATATTGTGACAGTTATACTTGTTTGGGAAACAGGGAAAACTTTTCACTCAGATATTTCCCAGTTCCATTCTGAAATTCATAATTTAAATAACAAAACCTCCTTAATATTTCAAATATTTGAATCAGAGAGTTGCAACTGTGATGAAATGTTTATTGAAAGTGTGGACCTTTTTCCCATCAAAATTTTAATGCTGATGAAAAGTTTTGCAACTTTTTTCCACAGATCTAATGCCATTTTATTTAAAACGAAATGAAACAGCAAATTTGTGACTACCTGATGGATTGTTAAAAATTATTTAATGGGTTACCTCAGGTGATTGGGATTTTGAAGTTTTTTTTTTTTTTTTCTTCTGTGTGCATATGTGTTTTCAGTATGATCATAGTAGATTCTTGTTAAGGCCATGCTTTAGTACACAACTAGTGACATTTTGGGGATAAGATCTGGGGACCGTTTAAATTAATACAGGTTTTGCCATTGCTGTGGATGAGACAGCGTTCCTAAATACATTCTTCCACAACTAAGTTGTGTAGTGTCTTCATGTGATACTATAGTATTGGTTCTTTACCACCTACGGACTGGCATTTCAATACTTATATATGAATTAATTTGCAGTTTGTTCTTACTGTATGTTCAAAGGTCTGATGTGGAAGGTCTATGTGAGACATAATTATTGATAATAATGTAGGACAACTTAACTGAAATACTATAATATGTTTGTGGAGAGAGTTTCTTGACATTTCTTTACGTCTAAGTAACATGCTAGGAACTATGGTCACCTTTCCATCACGATAAGTGGTAGAAGTTCAAGTAACAATGTAGGGAATTGTTTCAAACAAGCATTTACAGTATACTCCCTGTTCTGCAAATCTCTAGTTAATGTGATTTTAGTGATACTTATAGCTTCACTTTTTCTCACTCAATGCTATAATTGAACGAACCCTGGAAATGTAGAGGGACCATTACAAGAATTATATAAATGGCTAAAGAGTTGAAGAGAGAAAAGGGAAAGAATACTTTAAAGTCTCCAAAGGAAAAAAAGAAAAAAAGAAAAAAAGAAAAAAAAAAACCACAACAACAACAACAAAAAATCCACATTCAGTTAGATTTTTAAGGTGAGGTATTCATCTGTTCTTAATTTATCCACACTAATACAAACTTCACTATTCATCTCATCATCTCCTGATGAATAATACATGAATAAATATTGCTACCTATATACTCTGTGAATGCAAAAGTAGTTTATAATTCCCCAGAAAGGTTTTATTAATAGTACAGTGTTAACCTCCTTGGTTTGAGTCATAATTAATTGTTACAGTATATTTGTGAAACCCAAGGGAATGAAGACAAGAGGAGGCAGAAGACAGGGAAAAAACTTGAGTTAGTTGCATTAGAAGAATAAATTCTTTTTAGTCTGAGCAGGAAGCTGATAATACTTGCTAATGTAGTCATTCTTTAAAATAGTCTTTCAGATGATTCAGTTAGAAGTCTTCATTGTGCTCTAGCTATTAACAGAAACCACCTGAATTTCTGGATGAAAGTCCAGTGGAAAGAGTGTTATAATATCCAGAAGCCTCAGTAATGGCATGTTAAGTTTTCCATTGATTAGTTTCAACCCTCATATTCCCTTTTTATTTTTAAAATATATTCAGTATTAGGGAGGGGTTAGGGAGTTGGCAAGTTTGACATATTACCCATTTGTTGCTTCACAACATATTAAACAGAAATATGCCACTTAAAAAAAAAAAAAAAATCATCTGTAACATTAAGTTGTGTGATACACACCCCATTAACCTCATGCTTCAGGCTGTCTCCAAAAAGCACAGAAACATGGGCACAGCAGATCGGTTACAGGACCACGAGTGCAACCTGAATCTGCAAAATACCACTCAAAGTACCTGTATTCCTCCAGCAGTGTGCAAACTTTGTGGGTGATAAAACCCAGGAGGAGCTCTGGCAGTGAAGCAAAGGGAATTCTCCTCTGAGTATAGCTGCATGGATTGGGCAGGGGAAAAATCCCAGTAAACAGTGGAAAGCACCAGTAAATAAATACTAATGTAATGCTCTGAACTCTTCTGAACCCTGACAGTGGCAATTCATTCCCAAAGAATACCTATTTGTCATTCCACCCACTGCTGTGCTATAGCCAACACTGAAAACATATTAGGAAAGTGTATGTAATGTTCAAGGCATCTTCAGAAGTAGGAAAATCCAGACTGGGTTGCTCAACCACCTTTTTTACCAAAACACCAGCTGGAGAGGAGCTCCTAATTATTTGGAACTCAGTGTGCTAGTATGAGCTTGAACAGATGAAGACTACACCGAGCCAAATTGCCCTTTCACACCACCTTTATGCTGGTATAACATCACCGACTTAAACACCATTAAGTGACAGATGAGTGGGTCTGCATATCCGCAGATAGTGTGCAGAGGGAAATAAAAAACTTTTCCTTTAAAATGGTATGTGGGAACTGTTGTGGGCAGGGGAAGGAAGGGAAGCACAATATGTAAGGTGTTTGGAAAAAAGAAAGCAAGCTCATAGGGGCGGAGGAAGGCAGCTCACGAGGGGGAGAGCGCTCCCACGTCAAGACACCTCAGTGCGTGGCATGCGTTTCTTACTACCTAGCGCCTGTAGTATGCAGCAAACACAGAAAAGCACTGTCAGTATTTGCGGTCGGTGATTTATCATTCCTGCGCTATGTTACGTCCAGGTTAAGCTGCATGAGCACCAAAAGTGCATACCATAAGTAATTACGTTTGCTCAGGAAGCTGCAGAGCTTTTGGCAGCCACTTCAAAATTAACACTACTTAGACGTTTGAGAGGTACAGACTCATTTTGTTCTTTGTGAGAACAACACTCACGCTATTATCTCTCAATGCTGTGAAGTGATTTTTGCAAGAATTTTGATGGAATCTATTTAAGGAAATAGGAATTAAAAAATGAATCTTTCATGAATTGTTTCACTTTTCCTTTAGCCCACTCTAGCACAGAACTGGTTGGATTGTACCACTTCACTAGATTCATATAGCTCTAGGCAAAATCTCAGTCAGAGAATATGTATATTACCCCTGAAACACCTGATAAAAATGTTATTAACATGACTTATCTGTCTTCATATTTTCAGCCAGAAAAGCTAACAGAATCAGACCACTTCGTTAGCAGAACAATATCGTGAACCTCTGAAGTGTAAATTAAATCTCTCCTTGCTGTCTTTATCTGGCTCTGCAAGCTACAGAAGGAGTGTTACCAAACCATTTCTTTACTCTGCAGAGCAGCACTACTCTTTGGAAGATCTCCAGCAGATGCAGAAATGGGCCTTTGGGTGTTGGCTCTCCGCAGCTCTTGCTGCTTTCCTCCAAGTGAAGTGGTATCAGAAGAGGGGACCGTGCACAGGCAGAGTTTGGTTTGCCTCCATGAAAAAGCCTTTAAGCTCCACTGGGAAGAAGTCCTCTCTCCTCTAAGATGCCTCAGAATGAAAGCCCCAGTTCAGTCATGCTTGTTGTTAAATCCCTACCCCATCAGTGGGAAGCTAAAAGAATGGACAGCAAACAGTAGACTTGGGACTTTTTTTCAGGCATTGCAAATAAAAATTAATAAAAATTCAGCAATCTCTATTTTAGAATATAATCTCAGTGCTATAACCCCAACATCATTATTTAGTGTACTTGTTGAGTTGCATAGAAACAGTATAGACAATGCATTGAATATCCTATTCAGGGCTTAGACTTTCATCTGTGGGTAGCTTACATTCCTATGTATGCCAAGAAAAATATATTATTATACATAGATCTACAAGGAAGTTTGTACTATCAAACAGGCAATAGCATGTCATGTATTTCAGTTTGTAAAACTGGCATTTTTAATAAAAGATGTCACTTTAATTTAGAGCTTAAGCAGAGGACATACGCAAATATTTTCCAATTCATTAGGCCACAGGCCCAAAGCATGGAAATAAATTCTTCTGACGAGTCCTGTCACCACATTGTAATTCCAACGCTGCCATTTTCTGAAATTAAGCAGAGCCGTGCCACCCTTTGCTCTACTAATGTAGCTCCAGATGCTTCCCAAGAGTTTCCCAGGGATGGCTGTGAGGCTGCAACATAGTGGGAACCATCACACAGGAGGCACATGGGGGAATGTAAGGGGTGCTTTGCCGCAAGTAACTGGTTTGAGATAAGTTATGAGCTCATGAATCAGGAAAACAAGCTATTTTCAGTTCATGCTCTCTGCCAGGTTCTCTTCTAGATACCCACTCATATAAACAGAATTATTTTGCTTTCATAGCACTAGAACAAGAGCAAGGTTTGAAAATCTGAATATAAGATACGGAAACCACCTCAATGTAAGGATCAAAAAAGAAGAAACTCCAAAATAAGTGCTGCAGCTTCTGTGTATTTAGGAGGGAGGAGTTCTATCATGTGCTGCCTGTTGGAGGGCTTTCCCTTCTTTGTTGTGCCAACTGGCAAACCTCTTGCTGAAACTTCTGTGTCAGTTTTCAATATTACTACCAAAAATCAGTTGGCTGTTGTAATCCTTTTGTTTAGATAATTGTGATCCACTGTAGAACAAAAGATTTACGTCATCTGCAAAAGCATACCAGTTTGTAGAAAGTGCATGGAGTTTGATTTGTTGTTGTTGTTGTTGACATTTTCCTTTCAGCTGTTTGTATTTATAAAGGTGCAAAATCTCTTCGTGCAGCTTGCCTGGTGATTGCGTTCAGGTTAGACATTTAAAACCAAATATTGCTAAGCTCTAGCACAGTTGCTAATGGTAGCTGAGGGTTATCTCATGTGTGATGTGAACTGGTCACAGGGGTGGGCGCATACTTTCAGCATTTTTCCTCTGTTTTTATGAAACAATGCATTGTGAATTGGAGAACACTTTGTTTAGCATAAATTGTGCAACAAATAACTCGCCTAATCAAAACTGAGCATACAGCTTAAACCACAAAGATTAAGAATATTTTTGCTGTTTTTCAGAACTGGCTAATAATTATACAATGAATGGTGTCTTTGTTTCAGCCTCTTATAGATTCAGTGTCTGCATGCAGGTATTTGGGAAAATTAGACTTTTTCTTTTATTTTTGCCAAGATACTAGGTCAAAAGGGAAACCCATGTGATGCAGAACTGGGCACAGTCATCCTCCTTTCTGCTGCCCAGCTGCCTTGGACTCGGTGTCAGTTCAGTCATTTTCTAGTAAAGTTGATAGAAATGCTCCTCATTTCCTATTAAGAAAGAAACTTAAATAAAGTTGAAATTAGAAATTTTGATGCAACAATGAAAGTGTCCTGGAGAGTGAATTTGGTATTAATCTCCTTCCAGCGGACTTATGCTGCATCCATAAAAAATAAAGCCATATACACATTTTTTTTTTATTTACTGCATTTTAGCAACTAATAATGTAAAAAGATTTTGCAAAAATCTGAAAATTTGAGTGTATGTTGCACGTAAATTCTCTCCTGTGCTTAAGAAATGAAAGTAAGCTTATGTATAGAAATACTGTTTCCCACCATCTTTTAATAAAAACAGTTTAGATCTGGTTGCTGATCAAAATTTTCAGATCAACAGTGCTGGGAGTTGCTCTTTCTTTATTTCACTCAAGGGAGCGCTTTTCTAAGGATTTGTCGCAAGAGTTTTTTAATTATCTCCTTGATTTCGGTGCCATGGTATTAGAGACATAAGGAACAAGGCCATGTTCCAGTAGTTACCTATGCCATATTAAATAATACAGTTATCATCTTCATAATTACTTTAACTTCTCTTCTGACATATAGGTATAAGTACAAGCACCACCCCACTAGATCATTCAGAAAGTATTGAAAATACAATAAATCAGAATATATCAGCTAGCCCACAGTAGAATAGTCACTGAAGTTTACACTAGTCAGTCTAGTATTATTATTAGTTACCTATTGATATAGAAACAATTCCCTATGGCTTCTGGTTAGCAGGATTCTTAGGTGCATGCCTAATTCTTGTCATCTATATTCTCATCAAAATCACTGAAAGTATGCAAATGCTTAAAGCTTTGCACTTTGAGTGCTGAGTCACATCTGTACACCTTAAACCAGTGGAAGTATTTTCACTGATGCTAGTGATAAGTATATTTTTCCCACCAGTGATATGCTGGGGACCCAGATTTGTCTTAACTGTATGTGTGACCTGAATATGCCTATATTTTTTTTGCAAAAGACTTGGGTTAGCTGTGCTAATATATATTATATATTATATATTACATATTTATTATATATTTATTATATATTATATATTCCCACAATATATATATATTGTGGGAACAGTTTCAAGGAAGGAGATCTTTAATTATTCCCTTTTAGAGCAGTAAATAGGTACTTCCATTGTGGAATGAGGAATGTCTGGTTTCGGTTGGTTATATTTTTCTATCCCTTGGCCAACATATGACCTCAAATATGCATATGTATTATGTCAAGTGATTAGGGTTTACTTGGTAGAAAGCATGAGTTATATATTCAGTTTTGCCACAAAATACAATTCCTGTCTTCCAAAGGAATGTCTGCATTTCCGCTATGTCGATCTGGTTAAAAAGGCACATGATTTCCAGTAATTTATGCGTTTTGATGTTTTTTTTTTCTTTCATCTTTCTTTGATAGTTTGTGGAGAAGCTTTGCCATTTTCTAATTTTAAATACTTCCTGGGATAAACTAATGGGATGCAAAAAGGAAGTTTGTCTTATTCAGTAGCCAAAAATAAACATAATTGGAAGTTTGCGGAAGGACATCTTGTTGGTCTGGGTCTGGATCCGGATTTGTAGTTGTTGTTAATGTGGTGGTGTCTCCTGCAGCGTCAGGAAAGTAGGTGGAATGGGGCAGGTGGTGTAGCTAATTGCCTTAGTGTTTATCATGTCTTGCATGAGGTTTTTTTATATCAAGACGCAGGATCATTTGGAGTTTGGCAAGAGTGTTTTGTGGGAAGAATAGCCTAGAAGGAATACCACTGTAATAAGCACAGCATAAAATCTAAAGATAAGCAGAAGAGAGAGCTTACGATGGCAAAACACACTATTTATATCAGCTTAAATTTCTGAACTCATAGTTTGCAGAACTGAGAGCAGTAGTTACTATCGTCTGGGATCTGCTTGGGTCACTGAAATTGTGTACCCACAGTCTGTGTGCAGACAAAATTGTCATTGCCTTTCATCTAATAGACAGCAGAATGGAAATTTTAGGCCACCACAGTTCAATTTGCTCGATTATATTCACTGAGGTGATTTCCCATCATGTGATGTTAAGTGGTTGCTCATTTCACATCCTTTTTAACCTCCTCTCATTATCACTAATAAATGAAGAGGTGATTCACTCATATTGAGGACTTCATCTTCAAAGATTTTGCATATTTTGAAGTTGTTTCTCAGATCTATTTCTCTCTCTTTAGGCAAGCAGTATAGGGGTAGCCAACCCAAACCACTGCTAGAAATTATTTTCTGGATGTTGCAGATGTATTTGGGAATCCCCAGTGCAACAAAATCTGACAGAACTTAACTGCAGAGCCTCCCTCCCTACCCGGGTGCCCATGCATGCAACTCCCATCAGCCTCCACCAAGTATCTGCTTGTGCCACAATTTGGCAACACATTCATTCCACAGTTTCTGCTAGGAATGTACTGTTTAAGCTGTTTTCTAATGAGTGGCTTCCCATTTTTATGAAAGTCACTGTATGGCCATGATTCTAAAAAAGAACATTGCTTAGTTCGGAACTTTTTTTTTTTTAGAATAACATTCCTAATAAATTCTGCTTAAGACCTTCACAAGCAACTCCTTCCTTACTCAGAAGATCTTAAATTGTGCTGGCATTAATGTTTTTTAGCTTTTTAGTTACGTATTACTTATAGTTAGCATTCTTACTCTGTTATCACACACAGTACAGTTTATAGCAGTGAATGCAATCAGTCCCAATTAATCTAAAATCCCGCTTCTCAAGTACTTGCTCACTCAGTTTTAAGGTTACATTAGCAGGATATGAAGTATCATACAGTTGAGCTGAATATCCTATCCCCTAAACTGCTGGCTATTTGGAAATATTTAGGAAGTAGGTGTCTAGGTCTCTCTGCACTTCCACCTTTTCCCTCTCTCTACAGCCACCAACTTACCTCTCCTCTCCTAGTTTTGTTTTTGATTAATCATTTCTCCTGAAGACCTTAGTTTGGACACCCCTTTTTTTCTTCCTTTTTTTTTTTAAATCTTAGCTTTTGTGTTTTTGACACATGTTCTATTTATAACTCTCTACTTCATTTCATATTTTTTTTTAATGAAACCCATCTTGCACAGCTATACACCTATACAGGAGTATCCAGCACTTGTAACATTTTGACTTACTGAGATAATGAACAACAACAGAGGTAGTAAAAGAATCACAGCCCCAAAGAAAACAACTGGAAATAAGAGCAAAAACATGCAATGAACTGAACAACTGACCACCTTCCCCACCCCTTGCCCCCTCTCTGAGCATTTAGACAAGGAGAAGCAGAGCTAATTCAAAACTGCAGTTGAACAAATAATCTGTGGAAGATAAAAAGCAGCCCTTTGAAGTTATAACTTATGTTCTCTTGTTATCCTTTTCTGGCTGTCTTGGAGGCAGTTCTTCTCTCTGTTCATTGGAAGTGGCCAGTCTGCATATTTTGGTATATGAATTGCTGGCAACTATGTCTTATATACTTATTTAACTGGAGAAAAAGGTTAACTGAGTAATTGAATGTAATACAATTCTCCAGTGATAGTAAACACAGTGGCCCATAAGCCCCAGCTAAGAGGAAGAATTGACCTTAGAAGCTGTTTTACAGTGTTGGCATAAGAGTGTGGTCTAGCAGTCGCTGGGCTCTGCTTCTCATGTTCAGAGGAGGAACAATGAAGCATCATGTTTTCTGGTGTGAAAACAGTCTAATCCAATTTAACTCAGAATAGTATGACCCTAGTGAACAGAAGTCAGGTCAGATCAATGTGAGACCAAAAACTGTTTCATGAGCCCACCTCAAAATGTTAAAGCCGCCTTTGCCCTCACAAGGGTATTTTGAGGATTAATGTCCTGTCAGCACTTTGAAAATGTAAAGTGCTAAGTATATATTATTATAACCCTTTCCATTTATTACTTTTATTGATGGTCTTGTGGTTTCCATGACGCTATGTTGATTTGCACGGGATTTTCCTGCAGTGTGCATTTCATCTCATGAAGAGTAAAAAAACAAATAGTTCTTTTTAGGCCTTGTGCCTTGTTGGATATCCTCCAGTTACTGGGGGACTTGTTTATGACCCACTATCTCTGTGCCGTGAAAGCCTTACTGCAGTACATTATGCAGCTGTTTGTTTTCAACTTTGTTTTCTCAACTGTATAAGCCTCTGCTGCTACTGAGATCAGCATGCTGCTCCTGACTAACTCCTCAGAGGTGCCTGAGCAAAAAGCTCGTTCTTACCACCCACTAAACTCCCCACGGTTTTTACAGTAGGTGCCTTTTTCTGATAGCTGCTTCAGTGTGTTCAAGGAGGGGGGCTGAAGCCAGGCCTGTCAATCTCTGGCCGTCAAGGAATATCTTGTTTGTTGAAGTTCAGTCCAGTTTTCTCTGCCTCTTCTGGCACCGGCCTTACAGCCAGACCTCCTGGTGGCTGAGATTTCTGAGGAAAATTCCAAACTTTATTTCAAAATTTTAGATTTACAGTTTGGCTCAGTAACATGTCTGTCTAATTCCCAGCCAAGTCCCCAGGCGGCATTTACTTTTGGAGCAGTTTGCCTCCTCAGCTCTGCTTTCCTGCAGGCTTCAGGGATCAAGTTAGTCCAAGAAAAGCCAAAGGCATATGAAACCACGTGTGCCTTTTGCTTCCTCCTCTGTTGAGAGTCTCAGCAGGGACGTCGGCCCCGGTCTGTCAACAGTGTTCCTGCGGCTGACAGCCTGAGCCAGGTGGGTTTTCCTTGGCCCCCATCTCTTCTTAAGGAAAGACATAAAGAGGGTTGGAAGCCATGGCTGCAGGACAGCCAACCCCTCTCTCACACAGATGGCCGCGTGACATGGCACAAGCGCAGCAGGTTGTGCCCAAATGTTTGGATGAATTGCGGCATGCTGCACAGACACCAGAGCTATCCTGCCTTCTGATCACACCTCTGACAACATCTTTAGGGTCTCCATCAGCTGCCATGCCTTTAACTGTACCTCTCCCTGTGCTCACCCTCACAGGTAGAGGGTGCATGGGGGTGGACAAAGTCAGAACATGTTGCAAAAAGTCTCGGAGCAGCCATCTCTCATAACCTTTCACATCCCTTGGTGAATCATATCCCAGAGTGACACCTCCAGGGGAAACACAGACTCACCTTTCTTTCATGAAATATAGGGGTTTCCATATCACACAGAACAGTGAACTGATGTAGGTTGGACAGACCTCGGGGGTGTCATCTAGTTCAACCTCCTTCTCAAAGCAGGGCTAACATGGAAGTAACATGTGGTTGCAGAAGGCTGTCTCCAAGTGACTTTTGAATATCCTCAAAGACAAAGATTCCCCAGGCTCTATGGATACCATCTTATGGTGAAGAATTCTTTTCTTACATCCAGGCCAAATTTGCTGGATTGTGCAACTGTTGTCTCTTGTCCTTTTGCTTTACATCTCTGAGAAGCATCTGATTTCATCTTCTCTATAATCATCCATTAATTAGTATGCATCCCTGTCTCTTCAGTCCCTTTAGGACTGTTCTTTCCACAGTTTATGCAAAAAAGGGCCCTACGGATCCATCCTCAACATTTTTCTAGAGTTTCTTCTTAGCTTAGTTTTGGTCTCATGTTCAGCCTGAAATAGCAGAGAGAAAAAAAAAAAAAAACTTCTAAAGATGCAATCAACAATGTTTTGTTTAGCACCTTTGTGGAATAAAGCAAGAGAGATCAATATTGAAACAGCAAGCCCAGAGATATGCTGATTGCTGTAGACAGACAGCTCTCCAGTTCCACCAAAGCAATTCCTTCTCTTAGTAGGAGAAAAAACAGCTGTCCAAACTGTAGATAAGAGTAAAATATTGTAGCTTCTTAAAATGCTGACAAAAAAAAATCAAATGACAGAAGTCTCGAACATTATGCAACTAAGCTTGGAAGTCTGTAGCACCTTCATCTCTCCAGGAAAGAATAGTAGTGTCCCTGACGCACCTGAAAAACAAAAAATATCTAGGTTATGTGCCTAGTGGCTGTTGTACGCCCTTCTTGAGCTGTTATTCTGGACTGCTAAGGACTCGTGCCCACATTATTGGTCCCAGCTTGCTGCCATAACTAGTTCCAGTAGCTTGTCCCTCTCCTTCTGTGTCTCTTCCACATACTGGTGATGTTGGGAGGGACAGAAGCCCAGACACTGTGATAAAGTGCAGGCAAAAATGAGCTTCTTTAGCACAGCATTTTTAGTATCAGAAGGAGAGGGCAGTCAGTAGGGCAGTGACTGCTCAGGACACAATCCATTGCAATCTTTGGGCAGCATCCCATCCACAGAAATCTGGTGTCTTGTCAGGACATTCAGAGTGCCTGACACAGTTCTCATTCCAAGTCAGACAACCACAATCAGGTTTATCTCCAAGAGGAAGTGCCCAGCTTTTGACAGAGAAAATGTCCTATCTATGTGTGTACTGTCTGCCAGGAGAGAAGATAAACACCAAGACTAATGCAGAAGAGTTGCATGCAGAGGGAGCTTTCTTGCATAGCTTTGTGGGCTGGCGATTGACCTCTTAGGCTGTTAGGTTAGTTAACAAGAAGAATCGTGCAACCTGTCTGCATCTTCTGACCTCAGATATGAGTTGTTAAATGATACAAAGTTCAAGAAGTTGTCTATGTGTTCATAGTCAATGTTTTCCATCATTCTGCAGCACACTGCTGAAATTGGAAAGAAACAGAAGTGATGCTGTTTATGCAATGCTGTCTCTGGTGCTGTGACTCTCAGGCCAGGTGGAAAAAGTAGATCTTTAAACTTAAAGGTGCCAAAGAATAGAAGACAACCCATATTCCCTTCAGGACCACACAGACTTAAAATTAATTTGTAAATGAAGTATTTATTGCTCTATGGATCCCGAAAGAAAAATCAAGAAGTAGACATTTTTGGTTTTGTTTTTCTGGCTGATCGTAAGGCTATTGTTTAGTTAACGTATTATATTGGTGAAACAGATCTACTGGGATGAATTCTACATGAACAAACACAAATGCTCAAACAGGAGGCTTAGATCTCTGTAACAATTCTGTTACCATGTTCGAGAAAAGGAAAATATCTACAACCTACAACATTAAAGCTGATATCCTTAATACACTGTCTGCATGTATCAAATCCTGCAATGTCAGAAAACACAGCATTTTAACCTTCTTTACTACCTAGAGTGAGATCTCACAACAGATAACACTATGTTTCATGTCCTGTAAAAGCACCTTCCCTAACAAGACTCTGCCACACACTTTTAATTCTGATGCCTAATCTTCACAACTGTCATAGCATTCATACATAAACTACAGGAGAAATATTTCTTGAATTTATTTAAATTTCTAAATTCAGTCTTTTACAGGACTATAAGTTTTGGGACAGCCATGTCTCACAACTTAAGTTATGATAGGAAGTCAGCTGGCCATCAACATATTAAGTACTTTTAATACTACACAAAGGTCAAGACCACTTTAACATTGTTTCCTGTTTTCAATTTTTCTTTCTTTTTTTTTTTTTTTCCCCATAGATTTTTATGTAATCTACCTTGCTCGGATGTCCACATATAAAAAACTCTTCTCATTTCCACCCTAGAGATGTGTGAAAACAGAATTGTTAAGATCTGTGCCTCCTAGCGTGAAAGACAATAAGCATATTTATCCATGCACATTTTAGCATTTTGTTCTTTTAAGAAATAAGATTCTTAGATCTTACCTTTCACTGGAAACAAATATAATCCTAAATAGAAATAGACACATGTCCAAGGGCTGAAGTTTGTTCTGGAGCAGAAGCAGCACTTTGTGCTTTTTCCTCATGTTGCTGAAGCATAGTTGCCATGATTCATGACCTAGGAAAATATATCTGTTATCCCGACAGTGTGGATTACATCAACTAGAGGGAACTTTGGGAGGAAGGGAATCCTCTGTGTCAATGTCTGAAAGGTCAAATTTTGTTCCTATACCTCCAGCAGGTTGAAAAAAAAAACATCAGAATTGACTTGTATGCCGTGTTATTTAATTGCAATACTTTTCAGCTGACCAAAGATTAATTTTACTGTATTACTGTGTTGCGGAAGGGCTAAGATCCCACTTAGGTTGCCCCAAATCACTCAGGAGTTGTCATTCTAACCATCTAAACCCATTTAATTTATTTCTGTAAAATATATTTCTGCTAAATGTTAATAAAAATATTGGGTCTTTAAAAAATTCATTCACACACTGGACTTTAAATAGAATGTAAAGCTTTGAGAGTATTCTCGGGTTCTTGCATTATTGGAGGAGTGACTTTAGGCTTCTGTCTTACCCCTTCAATATAGGATAAAATAAGGTGGTAAATGAAAATCAGACCTTCTGCTTTGTGGACTATGTAAAAACATTGGATATGGAGAATGAGAGTGACATATGACAAATGTGAGTAAGATTACAAAAGCGTCATATGCAGTGCAACTTAGCTTGCTATTTCTTTCTCAAGGGAATCCCGACAGTGCAGCAGTGCACACTGTCAAATATGGGTTATAAAATAAATGACATTAAAGGGAGAGGGTAACACTTGCCATTATTTCTGCTTTCGCTATATTTGGCCAGTCTCTGGAGAAAGATCAAATCTCCTTCCAAATAGTAAAATCTTTCAAACAAAATAACTTCACTATATGTGCCTGTGTATGCCAAGATAGATCAAGTGCTTTATAAAAAGAGACACAGAAGTTCAATATATCTTTCCGTTTGCCTTACACTTTGGAATGGAAAAGACCTATTAAATTATGCGTTTCCTTGCCAGTGAAAGTGTACTCTCAGTATGTAGTATTTTCCATCTCAGGCTATTAGGCATCTATACCTTCACTTGAGGACTCTATTCCATGGCACAATAAAATCAGTGTTAGGAATTTTCCCTATTGCTCAGCCTAAAAATGAGTTAGTTCATTTGTATTGCCTTACTCACACCTGTGAGCCACCCTTTTCTGTCCTTCCTCTTTGAGAGTTCAACCTTCAAATTCTCATAAATTGTCATCATATATACTTCAACCTCTGCAAAGCCAACCAAGTGCAAAAGGAAAGGGGGACATCTGTTTCTCAGCTGACCTTATGGACAGACTGTTATATTTACAATAGGTGATTTTTTCTCATCATGTCTGAACTTTCCTTCTATAAAAGGAATTCATTCCTTTCACAAAATTTCTCAATTGTATCAGTTGACAGCTGTTTGGCCCAGTTGTTATCTTTCTCACTGTGTTCCCCAACACTTAGATGACTCAGAGATGAGAAGGGCAATTTCACCAGTACGGTTGTTCTATACCTGCATTTATTTCAATAGGATTGCATATTTGGCTTTAGAAATTACTCAAGAGGTGTGTTTCTTTCATGGAAGTACGCTACCGCATTTAACATCAGTTCCACTTCCTCTGTTCATGGAAGTGGAATTAACTTAGCAAGCACTAGTGATCATGATATGTGCTGAGCTGGAAAAAGTTCCCTCACAACTCCATCTAGCATATGTAGTTTCATGGGCTTTATAATTTGTTTTTCAAATGGTGCCTTCAATCACTGTTTTGTTCTTCCTTTTCATACCTGAATTTAATCTATCCAAATGCTTTCCCTTAAGCTCTTCGTGGTAGGTAAAATGGACTGTAAGCAAATGGTAAAAGAAGACATTTGAAAGGTGCAAAGAAGATAGAGGCAGACTCCCTAAATCCCCCTGTTGGAGAAGGGTTGTGCAGTTAATTTAAAAAAAAAAAAAGAGAGAGAGAGAGAGGAAGCCACCACCAGTTTGCATGAGAATTTGTGGGATGGCTGCCCATTGTTAAATTAAGTTCATCCATTCATTTCCAAGTATTTTCACCACACTACTTGCTCTACTTTTTGCAGTGGATACCAGCCAGGTTAAGGATTTACAGCCTCCTATGGCTGCTCTTGCCAACACATAGATCTTGAGAAGGTGTTCAGTGTGTCTAAAGAAGCTTTAAAATAAAACTTGTTTGCTGTAGGCATTCACTGCTCTCTCTTTCTTTCCTTTCTCTCTCCCTGCCCGCTCCCCCCTCCCCCCCACCTTAATTTGTCCATGGACTTGGCTTCTTTGTTCTTTCATGACTAATATTACCATCTGTGACATTACATATCAAGATAGCAATGCAACATATTAAGCACAGGAAAACCCGGAATGTTTGAGCTCATCCAAGCATTTGTTGCTTAAAGCTCCAGTGTTATTCGTAGCCACCTGAAGCATCCCAAAGTTTCTAAAAACACATTGCAATTAATCAGCAGGTTTCTGTGTTGTTATTGAAATGAAGATATAAGATCTTATTGGAGCTGCCTCCTTGAAAACAATCTCAGCAACTTGCTTGCAGTTTTATTTCTCACCAAGGGCTCATAAAAAGAGCATTCACTTTTATGGTGTTAGCCTAACTGCCACTGAGTGCAGTTCACTTTGGGAACTCCCCAACCCACTTTTCTGTCAAGATCTCGTATGCTACAAGGGAAGCACCAGTTCCAGATCAGACCTGTGACCGCTGCCCATGTGAACTACGCTCTTGCTCAGCAGGCGCCCAGCAGCCAGGCAGGACCATAAGCAAGCGTTCATCTCTGCCACCTTCTGCCCTTCCAAGGATGGGGAAGAGGGAGCAGGTGGGGAAAGATATGTAACAAGTAAAAAACATCTTGAAATAGGCACGTCCCAAGACACAAGATCAAAATCAGAGTGGAGGTCTCTCCTCCTCCTGCTTCTTGTATAGCTCTAGACAGATCCAAATCTTATTTGCCTAAAAGGGATTGCAGTAACCACCAAGATCTGATATTCTGAGAGACAGTTCTTTCCCCTCCCTTTGCTGATTCTTCAGACAATGAGTTGCTTCACTGTTTATCTCAAAACCTGTACTCATCTGCAGACATCAACCTGTCCAGATTTTTCTACATTAATAATTTTCCACTTCAGGTTCTAGTACCTGCATATAGAACTGAATATTGTATAATTGTATGCTCAACACTGTTATCTTATTTGTGTTAGTGCATTTTACTTTTTAAAAGAAAAGGGTCAGGAGTGTTCCTGCATGTCCATATTTGAAGAAGACTGTTAACTCCTTTCTAGTTTATCCAATTTGCCCATTAGAAGTGGGGTGGAAGCAAGCTTCCTCCCCTTGTCCGCTCAGTTCCTGAGGGCTGAGCAGTTTTTGACTTTGGTCCTCAAAGTGGACCAAAGAGAGAAAGGAGGAAACTGGAGACAAAGGAAGAAAAAGGCAAAAAGAGAGAAAGATTAGACAGCAGGGAAAGGGAAAAAATGTCTGCTTCAACGGGAATCTCCTCAGCTTTTGCCATGGACCTGCAGTCAACCTTGGAGGGGCAAAATGTTTGCTAGCGGTGATAGCACTGGCCTTTGTTTCACATGGGTACTCGGTCATTTATGACCTCTGTGTTGACATGTTACGTGGTACGTGGTTTATCGCTACTGTAGGGTAAATGATCTTCCTCTAAGCAGGACTTCATGGATAAAAAATGCGCACACTAGACACACACACGCGCACACTTCCATGTGTGCTCAGAGTGCACACCTGACAATATATAGGAAAATCTGTCTGTGTAGAAATCAGTGGAGGTGTAGCTGTTGACCCAAGTGGGGTTATGTTTTCAATCTGTAGCACATGTACATTTGTTTATTGCAAGAACGTATACTGAAATACGTGTGTAGTTTACTGTAGTCCTTTGCATTACTGTGAGAGAGGGTGATGTAGGGAATGTCTTCAATGTTCAGTTTATTTATGTTATTCAGATTCTATTTGTTTCTTGTAGCTGGTGGTTTAAAACCTCTAGTGTAAGGAAAATACCAATAGTACACCTATGGATGACTGAGGAAGATACATGGGTAACTTCTGGTATCCACCTGTGTGACCCAAAACCAGCTTTGGGCACAGGCCACGGTTAAAGACGATGGCAGCTTCTGTTTCCGTGCTGCCTTTAGGGTCATTGCACCCCAACAAGGCCCACAGCACCCCAACAGCTGGGATCTTCCCCAGGGGGCCAGGGCCAGGCACTCAGCGGGGCTGTCGGACAACGTGTGGCGCTGAACCCCATCGTTCCCCTTCCCCTCATCTGTTTTCTGCCCCGCTGCTGCCCCAGCGCCAAGGGCCCAGGCGCCGCGGGGCCCAGGCGCTGCCGGTGCCCTGGCAAGAGGTGGCCGATGAGCCACGGGGGGCTCCCCCCGGGCTGCCGTCACTCCTGGCCCCGGGCGCCCGTGGGGCAGCAGCAGCCCCCATGGAGACGGGCTGGGGAAGGCAGGTGCTGTTCCCACGGCCAGAGCCCGGCTCCCAGGGGAGAAAGTGGGGGTCAGGAAGTTAGTGAAGGTCAGCCAAGTCCCGCTGGCTCTTCCTAATCCTCTTTTCCACCCACAGCCCCTTGAAACTCCCCTGATTCCTCCCAGCGCAGTGTCTGGGGGAGTTGCTCTACTGCTGCAGAACTGAATTTATTTTGCTTGCTTCCAAACTATGCTTCTGCAGAGTCTCAAGTCAGCTTTGTTTCAGCTGGTGTCGAGCAACATACAGGAGAGATGTGGCTCTATTACACTGGTTTGTTTTTCTTTTCCTTTCTTTGTTTTTTTTTTTTTTTAACCTTTTTTCATTTTTACTATTTTGACAGGAAATCTTGCTCCCCCTTCTCTTGCATAAGGATGAAGTAACTCTGTGAAAACAAATACGGTTACTTGTTGTTTACGTGCGTAAAACTGAAAGGACAGTTTTGCTGATCAAGTTATTTCTTGCTAATCTGAAGTCTAGAGCTGTATAAAGAATTTATTTATTTGTATTTGTATGCTGGCCAAACCAAAAAATCAACAATAAAAACATTTCTTTTGGTCCACCCAGAATGAAAATTTGTCAGTTTTCTTGCCAAACAGCAACAAACACACAAATTTGAAAGAAATGTCATTTCAGGCCAGAAGACATTTAATTTAGGCTTTTTAACATTCATTAAAACTGAATTTAGGTAAATTTCAAAAGAAGCCCCGATTGCAAAATAAGAAGTGGAAAGTTTGTTTTGAAAACATCAGTATGATCCTTTTTGACATTTCATAATGTTTGTTTTGACCCAAGAATTTCATTCTACTCTAATAAATACTGTTCCACATAAGAGAATGAGAGTGGTCTTTTTGACACCGGTGATGCTTCTTTACAGAGGATGGAAAGGTTAAAAAGCAGTTAACTAGCAATCTTCTTAGATATAGCTGGAGAATGTACTTTTTATTTTTGGCTTTGTACAAAGCATCTAGGCATTAAACCAAATTAAAATACATAGAGTATGGTGTCAAGGGAAAATTTTATCCAAACAAAATTTAAATAAATTCATGCATCTCACTAGGTTAAAAAATCAAATAAGCAAATAATTTTGCACATATGTAATTGTCTCAACATTTTGTCATTTCTCCTCCACTTTTAAAACAATAAAACCCAAATGTGGATAAAATCATCTTACTCTTCCCACTCAAAGTGAACAACTTTTTCCAAGTTCTTATGCTGCAAAAATGTGTTTCTTAGGAATTAATGATTAAAACTATATAGAATAAGTGTTCTAGTGCTCAAGTTAAGGAAAAATAAACAACTGCATTAGCTAATCTGAGTTCAAATAAACAGATGCATAAGCTGGGCTATTTCAAAGCAGTGCAGAACTGAACAGAGACCATTAACACTCAGAACACTTCATGAGGTTCAGCCATGGTTAACCTCTTCAAAACAAAATGTGCCTAGACCTTGTATGGCTGCACTGAAGGAGTGAGGAGTAACACCCCTACGCAGTGGCAAGCTGTAACTGCAAACTCTCTGAGCACGTACACTGGTACAGAAGGCGGCTCACATGAACTTAATTTTAAAGATGAAGAGAACAAAAAATATGGTCTCATTTATTGCTCACCACAGCCAGCAATGCTGACCAGACATGGCAGTGTCCAGTGCTCTTTTGAGCCTTAGCAAAGAATCTAAATTTCCAGGAGCGTTAGCTCCCTTGTGCCAGAAAAGGCCCTTTTGAGATGTTCCCCAAAGTTTGTGACCCTTGCTTATTCGCGTTTATGCTTAAGTTATATAAAAAGATTCATGGTTTGGGGGAAAATCTTGGCTATCTATACACCTTGGTAACAGAGTTAGAAAGCACAAAATCTGTGCTTTGTTGCAGTATGGATTTTAAAACAGATCTCTCCATGTTGTCCCGGATCTGCGGACTTTTTCCACAAGAACACCGCTGAGTTTTCAGGCCACAAAATCTGAGGTTCGTATTCAGGTGAATTTATTTTGAAACATGTGTGGAGGGGAGTTAAATACAGAACCATCTGAATTAGCAAAAGACTAAAGGGGTTACATATAGGTCCCAAAACACACAAGAAATAAAAGGGCTTCATTGGGTGCAATAGTGCTGATATCCCGATAGGAAACAAAAGATTTGCCAAAGTCTTCATTCAGGCACTGTTCTGCAAATGTTTTAAATTCAAACCAGCATGGATTACTTTGTATGACTTTTTGATTGAACCAGCTTTCTTCATAGCTGTATAAAATAATTCAGATTCAAATTGTCCAACTTCTAAAATTTTTGTTTACTGAAGGAAAGGGGGAGACATTTAACACTTTCTGAAAAGCAACCAAACAAGAATTTGTTCCTCAGGAGTCCACCCCAGGTTTTACACAGACTTCAGGACAAGCCAGGATAGGATTTTGGTGTTTTAGCCAGCACTATGTGATTACACATAGGAGTGTAGACATGATCAGTAAGGGTTCTAGTTACAGAGGTCACTATTAAAACCTTTACAATTGCCATTTGCACATAATTAACATTACCACACAGTTTACAGTATTCCCCACACTATGAAAGCTGCTGTAAAGATAATTAGGTAAAAGTTAGAATTGTAAAGATTTTAATTTGTGTATTCCTTAATATGGAGTCTCAATGCTGCGATTTAAGGAATTCCCAATAACTGCAGAAGCAGCAGGGGGCTTTGCATGGGAAAGGAAGAAGAAGAATATTTCTTTTAAGAGCTCCTTAAAGCTTTGTTAAACCTACAGAAATCCTCTATAGCCTGAGCTATTATAGCCTAAATATTCTATACTAAAACTTCAAATTTACATCTTACAATTTTTTTTTTTTTTTTTTTACTGTATAGAAACATCTTTTTCTTTATTTAGAAGGATTCCACTTGGAAATTTCAATTTCAGCATGTGATCATAATAGCTGTAAGAACTCCTGACATTTCTGGGGTCAGAGCTTTTGAACAGGCTTTTTCACATTTGCCAGGTTTTACATCCAGTTTTAAAAATATGTCCTAGTGTCAGAGAAGCCCAGCTGTGCTGAAATGATAAACGTGACTAGGGAAGCCTCAGACTGTGGATGACCTCTTCAAAACACAGAAATGAAGCTTGACTTTTCAGACAAGGGCAGAGCAGCACTCCTGGCACTCTAGAGACTTCCTGAATTGTTCTCGGTGGGTACTCACCTGCTTCCAAAATGTGGGCCCAGGGTATGGCCACACCAGACAACGAAGCCAGGAGCTACCTCAGCCGAGATGTGGTATCTCTGCGTCACCCCGCAGCCTGCAGTGTAGACAAGTCCTGAGTGTGTTTGAGCTGTATAAACATAACCACAAGCTAAACAGTCCCATTGTTCAATACAGATTTCCACTGTGCTTGGAAACTGAATTGTAAATGCCTTTTCATAAAAACATCCTAAGGGTAATGGATGCCTAAAATACATCGGCTCCATTATCAAGGGGTAGATTATCCCAGCTGAATACACAGTATCAGAGTTTCCTGATTTGTATATAATCTACATTCTTAACATTTTCCTGGAGTGCTGTTAGTTTGGGTTAGTAGGACTTATTGTACTCTCAGCGTTGAAAGATGAATAGGCCTATCAGTCGAACAGCATAATAAATTTGTTAGGCTGCGTATGTTGTGCTCCACCTCTCCCTCGTTCTTCATCATGTATAATGTAGCCTAATACAATATGACAGCTGTTACCAGAAAAATGGTGCAGCAGCCATAAAAAAGTGATTTATGCCTTATTACTGAAGCAGCTAAAATTAAGAAGCTGGTGTTTGGGAGAGCAGCAAATAAGTGAAATATGAAACACAGCATATATATATATATTCATGAAATATAGGAAGCTGTGAAATGCTTAGACTGACAGTGAAATTCTCCCTGGATATCCACCACAAGGTCGGACTAATAAAGGAGGTAATTGGTGGTGATGGTTGTGGATGTTCAGAATTGCCTACATGTCCCAGCTGCTTACACTGGAGTATCAGAAGCATGTTAAATGCATCTCCTGACATGAACCCAAAGATCCTTACTACCAAACGACATATGAGAGCCTAATTTAAGGTGGCAGCTGGCAGAAAGAACAACATAGCAAGTAGGAAAGTTATTGTTAGCAGCCACATTGTAGTGAGGAAACAGTGGGATGGGAGAAATAATGTGGGCCTGATTCCCTGCTTCCTTTTTCTGCTTGTGTAAATCCACCTATTTAAGGCTGCAGGCATGGATTAGGGACTTCTCCCTGGATGCTGAAACTATGAGCATCAGGGAAAATTCTGTATTTGGCTTACAACATGCCTAGTGTAAGTAAATGTGATCATGTAACATCTTGTCAGTTTTGCCACTGAACGATGTAACACATTAATCTAAGACAGTGAATTATAACCACGTCACATCACTCCTTGGTTTCTGTTCACCAAAATGTGTACAAATGCTATAAACACACATATGTCTATGTATGTATATACTCAGGCTGCTGCTAAGTGTGATGTTTTTGGTTCAGTGGGTGGCACTCTTTTTCTGAGTCAGTACTAAACGAGTTCTTCCCCCATTCTGATGAATAGTGGAATATGGTCAGGTCAGAGAGGTTAATAGCTCTACTTTTGTGGAAAGTGCCAGGGGATCCTTCTTAGCAAGCAGTAAGAACCTCACGTTAAATACCATCTGAAAGAGAGCCCATGCCCTGCTCAGAGTCACAGGCTGGGGTGTTGTAGTAATGTAGAAGTAGGGGGAACCATGCTACATATTTAACTGACTGAGTTGCCATGCTTCCATATATATTTACTGGGTGCAGTGAAACTGCGCTTATGCAAAGTAACAAAATAATGACCAGTGATAGTGTGGCTGGAAAGATACTAGAGCATCTTTTTGACATTTTGTCTTGAAGAAATATCAGAGAAGAAGATTTTACCTGGTAGTGTGTTCATGTTGGGGGGATGTTTAGGTTAGATATTAGGAAAAATTTCTTTACTGAAAGGGTTGTTAGAGATTGGAACAGGCTGCCCAGGGAAGTGGTCGAGTCACCATTCCTGGAGGTATTTAAAAGACGTTTAGATGTAGAGCTTAGTGACATGGTCTAGTGGAGGGCTTGTTAGTGTTAGGTCATAGGTTGGACTAGGTGATCTTGAAAGTCTCTTCCAACCTAAAGGATTCTGTGATTCTGTGATTCTGTGATGTTTTCAGATAACCCAGGATGGGAATCTCTCAGCCCTTTTGCTGTCTTACTTTGGGTGCAATAGGTATTGAATAAGTCAGAGCAAGTGAGACCTGTGGCAAAAAAATGGCCACATTTTGTATTGTTGCTAGAGCCCTAGGACAACAATTGCCCTTGTTGCCTTGGACAACTATTCCAGTCCTTCGGGGATGGGCTATGAAGTCCTGGTTCCCAAGCATTAGATGTCCTGAGTGGCTTTCTAGCCACTGGGTAACCAGGATAGAGGCTATTTTAACAGGATATTTTATGTTTGCATCATGTCCACAGCAAAGTGAAACAGCTAGGAGGTATTTTGTGAAGCCATGTTGAGCTTTTGCCCCTTGCAATTCAGTGTGGCTAGAAGCTCAGGGGCTGCACACTGGCAGCTCTGTGGGCCCCTGCGAGATGACAGCCACTAAAATTTAGCCATTGAAGAAGTCTGGATGGCTACAGATTAGGTATAGCTTTTGCAAATGCCAGCAATACCTCAAGATTGCACTAGAGAGGCATTTCTAACCACAGAGCATTTCTGTACCTAACTGTAGAGACCTAGTAGGTCACTGCTACTACACTGAATTTTTCATTCACAATTCAAATCACATCCAGGTCCTCCACTAACCAGTTCCCAAGGGCATTGATGGCGGATCATCCTCTCATGTGCTGCTGACCAGTTTCTTCAGGGTTCAGCTTCATACGTGGCTCCTCTCCCCTCCCCAGCATTTCTCTCCAATGCACAAGGGAAACCCTTTTACATGTGCAGAGGAACCCAGCCCCAGCTGGCCCAGTGCTGGTGGTTTCTACTTCCACAAACCACTTGGGGATTAAAGTACCAATCCCCAATCCATGCTCAAGTCTTAGAAGAGTATATAAATATCTGCAGCGCTGCTGTGTGCCTGGGGGAAAGAGCACTGCCTTGTGCTGGGGCGGACAGGCTTGCTGCAGCCTCATGCCAAGGAGCCCATGCTGCTTCTGTGCTCGTGGCTGGCTTTGGCTCTGCCTCAGGCATGGGGCGCAAGGAGCCCAGAGCTGCTAAATGTGGCAAAATGGTTTAAGAATGATCTTGGCCAACTAAGGCAAGAGGGCCAAAGTGATGGGAAGCATTTACATAGCTCAGTGGGAATTCATAGTAAAAAGACTTAGCAAAGACAGCAGGATTCATCCCACTACCTTTGTAGGATTGAGATGTCTCATAACTGTGTCACTTTTTACTGCAACTGTTTTCACAAGATACTCAGTTAAATTCTACTGTGTAATTAGGGTAGTTTACTATCAACCATAAACTTTTTCATCAGTTTCTCTTCAATCTCTCTATTATAAGATACAAAATACTATATTTAGATTTTTGGTAAAAAATATTTGTAAGTCCTTCTGTTAGTCAATACTGAAATAATATTATCACGTTTGTCCTAAACACTCTTCTCTCATTGGTTGTTTCCTGAAAAGTGTGGTTGTTTCAGATGTCCAAACTAGATGTTCAGACTACTTTCAAGCATACATTAGTTTGTCAGATAATAAGATCTCACATTTGTATGGTGTGTTACATGAATAGACTCCAGAAACTGAGTGCAAACCATGTTAAGAATCACTTCAGCTGTCATTACTTAGTGGTATTTAAGGTGAAATGAGGCAACTTCTAAATAGTGCAAAGAAAGATTGCATAATAATTTAGGTCAAAAAGTGAATAACATGTCATGTAACCGAGGTGAAAAATGTAGAACAGCAAATACAGTGCATCACTGTCATCATTCAAGATCCTTGACTAACCACTTGTTGCAGTCCAAGTTCAGAAAAATGTTAGCACTGCTGCCAGAAGAGGTTTCTGTGAAGAGGAAGTTTGATGGCAAAAGATGCTTTGTATTTTGATGGGCACTGTCTAAAACATGTTTAGATATGCAAAGTGCAATGACTATACATATATTGGAAAGCTAAAGAACATATGCTGTCATGAAGTGTAACAGCTTTAATAACTTCATTAGAAAGAAGTGATTCTTGCCTACTGTCAGAAATTTTTTAGGCCCATTATTATAGGACATGGATATCAGAAATTGAAGCAACGCAGACAGTTTGAAGCAGGCTTTACTTCTTTGTTTGTGTTTCCTTTTTGGAATGTCTTTGCAGCATGCATAGATCAAAGCAAAGGGTCATGTGCGTGGCTGCAATCTCCATCATTTCTTTTTTTTATGCCAAATCACACAAAAGCGCTACAAAACCCAGCAAATTCTGTCAAATACTCCTAATCATAAGGAATTATGGTGAACTTGTTGTTCTACATAATGGTTTTACCGAGCCATCTTTTTTTTTTTTTTTTTTTTTTTTTTTAATTAAGTAGGTGTTACATACCAGCTTGGCCATGTCTGCTGTTGAAAGAGAGTACGTATCTACCTATTATCTTTTGGTGACAACCTGTGCTTTGGTTCTGTGTCCTTTCAGCTTTGCACAGAAATCCTTTACTTTTCAACAACTGTCTATGCAAGGCTTCCTTTGAGGGAAGCACCATTGCCACCTTGTTTACAAAGACTACTCATAGATCCACATGTAATTTTGCATCTAAGCAGGTAAACATCAATTTAATATGCAGCATCAGTTCCAGTTCAGAATTGTTATGCTGTTTGTCAAAAGCTTTCTTGTTCTGCTTGCTGCACCTTACTTTGCTTCTCAAACCTCCTGCCTCTTTTCTCTCTTGCATGATGACTGTACAGACATGTATTGCCAGGATCAGACTGAGAAGTAGCTTTAAGTGTTGCTTCGACCCCAGAGCTTTCTTCAACATCACCCTGAACAGCCTCACAGCAAACCAAAATCAGGGAATTTCATCAACAGACAGATCTGAGTCATCGTTACTCTGTTCTGTGCTGGCTGAAAGTACCCAGGCTTGGGACTGAACTCCAGAAAGCTTTCTGGGGAGTGGCGTGCCTGTGCTTATGCACCTTTTTGGTCAGCTGGTGGCTGTCTTCAAGTCCTCCTTGGGATATTTCTGCCTTTGTACGTTCTGGGGTTTGCTAGATCCTGATTTCAGTTATACTTGCCTACATCAGAAATAATCCTCATGCAATAACTCCAGATCTCCTCTGATGTCCCTGAGATCAGGTCTGACTCACTTCTCCTATACCTAGTCTTTAAAATCAAATCTGTTCTTCTCTTTAAAACTGTCATTAAGCTCTACTGTACATTAAAATGTAGTATTACTTTGAAAAGAGAGCGTAAAAATGTCATTTCAGGGTTCTATATTTGTCTGACAGTTTTTCTGTTGCAGAAGTGCTCATTTTGTAAGTTAAAAAGCTGTCTTTCCTAACAACTAGCCCTGCAAAGCACACAGGGTGTTATGATTCGAGCTGTTGACACACACCATCAGATTCTGCAACCAGTACAGGCCACGTTATGTTGTAAAGCCTCTGTCTGCTTGTGCCACCCTGTCTTCTTCCAGTCATGCCCTCGGTGACACTTCCAGGCCTTTCGTGTTGTGTGAGCTTGTCACAGGCCTGAACAATCATGTTATTGAGGAAAACATACACCACAGAATAAAATGCAGCTCCGGGTTTGTGTTAGAATGGCAGGAGAAACAAGTGTTGATAACAGCAAAACGTTACTTCTCTTACCAGATACAGAGACACATCTGAGGTCATTCTTTGGGGGCCAGGCTTGAGGCAGAGCACTTTCAGCACAGAGATCTGGTCACCAGTCTGCTAAATGCACCAGGAAAGCCTTAATTTGATCTCAAAAGAGTGTCTAAGGAATTTAAAGCAGTACCTCTCAGTTTTGCAGAAGTGGTGTTTGTTCGGCTGCTGTGACAGGAAATGTGTGGCTAAGGGTGCACAGGCAGCAGCTGGCTAAGGAAGGGGTTAACCAAAAATGGTGGATATAGCACATTATGGCACCAACCAAACTTCCACATCTCCTTGCAGTCAAAGGTCTGTCTTTCATTTTCTTTTATAAAATGTATCAAACAGTTTGGCATAAAAAGTACAACTTTTGTCATATTGAGAATAACAACGTGTTATAAGACAAAGGAACAAAGGCTGGAAGTTGAGGGAAATTAAAAAAAGGGAAGAAACAAAGAAAAAATGAAGATGTGAAACAGTTGTGTTTAGTTTGAAAAAAAAAAAAAAAAAGAAAGACGGAAAGAAAGAAACCTTCTTCTTTCCCCTTCCTCCTCAGCTTTTTTTTTTAATATACTTGAAAATGCAACATTTGGAAAAATCTACATGTGTCTAAATTTAGGCTCTGTGTTACTTTACTCTGCATTTCTTTATCACGCTTTAGTCATCCATATATCATTTTGTAGAAAGTGTATGTAGCAGGCTGATGCATGTTTTATTTTATAAATATTTATTACCCACTGGTGTGTTCCTATCTTTGAAGTTACATCCACTTCTCCTTTTTGGTCTATGTTCTCTCCTTTTGCTATTAAGAAAAATCTTGTCAAACAAGTGTGTTTATATGGAAATAGTATGAAGACTATTTTAATTTTGTTTTCAGCCTCATCTTTGTTTTAGTTTGCCTTGCTGCCCCTCTGCTTTCCTTTTCTTTTTAGATAGTGTAGGCCAGGAATGATAATGTAAACAACAAAATCTCTATTGCTGTTGCATGAATGCAGCAGGGAAAACCTGGCCATTCATAGCCCATCAGGCTGTCTCCCTGGGGATGCAAGGAGCTTGTGCAACTGAAACAGACTTGAACTTGAGCTTGAAAGAAATAGTGACTGGCCTTTGAAGAACATTCGGAGATAATCTTCACAGGCTGCAGCTGCTCAACCATGAGAAATATACTGGTTTGTGTTTTAACAGCAAGAGATCTTTTAAAAAAAAAAAAAGTTTTAAATCAAAATAACTGGCTGCATCAGAAGGATAACCAAGCTGTCCAATCTGCTGCAGCATAGCTGTATTTTTTTTTGTCTTGTGGTGTTTAGTGACCTCTCTGTATACCTGAGATCAATGCCTGCTTATGACCTAATCCTCTGTGTCATTCTGCCAGAAGGAGTGTGGGATTATACTGAGGCAAAAGTGACAGAACTAATGGGGAGTCAGCAACAAGCTTTTCTGATCAGCAACAGAATGACGTAAAAATAATGTCTTATTCTTCTTCCCTTGGTCTGTCCCTGTAAGGGACTTGTGTGAGGAGAGTTTGAATGAGCTGGACTTTCTCAGCCTGGAGGAGAGAAATCAAAAGGGAGGCCTGACTGCTATCTTCAGCTACTTAATGGGAGTTTCAGTTTCACCCTGAAGTCTGCCATTCTCTTTCAATACCCAAAAACATGTCTACATTTTCCAGGTATACCAATGGGTCTAATAAGCAACAAACCCTCTCTTGCCTAGTAATCCCTAATGTTCACTTTGCTTTTCTTACTAATGATAAAACTGTTATAACGCTCAAGTCCCCTTCCTGAGGGTCAGCTTGCTTCTGTGCATGTAAAGTCAGGATTGTTTCCTCCTGGAAGATGGACAAGTATGTTGTTGCTGTAACAGACCTAGGTGTATACTATGGCTACCATTTCAAAGTAGTATTTCAGTAATACATTCTTGAGCCAGGTTCTGCATAGCAGTTTGCTGTTTCTCGTGTGGAGATGCTGCTCCCTGAAGAGGTCCTTTGTGGTAGCAAAAAATTTCATCTCGGCATCATGACCTGACGTGACAGTGACTGCATGGGAGTAATTGAAACCATCCCCGTTAATTCATTTCCCCAGGTGCTGCAGACCTTCTTGGTACCACGCTGAGTGGTTGGCAGGGCAGGTCTGGTGCTGGGCTTCTCCTGTTTGGGCCCGGAGTTTCTTTCCATAGGGAATGTCTCTTAGTTGTTGATATAATTAACTTATCTGATTCCTCTCCTTCCTGCCCAGACGTGTGGGGGTGGTATAAAACTCCTGTGCTTGAGAGTATTTTCTTAGGCTATGGAAATATGAATGGAGAAGTGAAGCTTGAAGCCTAAGCCTAGAGCCAATTTCGCCACAACAGCTGTGTACAAATGACCAAGCTGTCCACTGAAAGCGTGAGAAAGGAGTAGGATTTGCACAAAAAGGTATGCATTTGAAAGCATAACAAATTTAAACCTGATTCA
The DNA here is from genome assembly GCA_013399115.1 of Anseranas semipalmata. Lineage (NCBI taxonomy): Eukaryota > Metazoa > Chordata > Aves > Anseriformes > Anseranatidae > Anseranas > Anseranas semipalmata. The sequence continues at coordinate 57,457 of VXAA01001614.1, forward strand.
TACTAAGGTAACTTGCCAGTGCTGAGGCAGGCCTGAATTGCTTCTGAGGGCTGTGTCATGTGCTAGAAATTAAAAAAAAAAAAAAAAAAAGTAATAATTTGATTTGTCACTTGTTAACCAATCTGTCTGTCTGGACTTTAGATTGATTAGTGGCCTCTGTGCACTCCCAGAGTGGCAAAAGGAATGACTGCATGATGCCTGAACGTGGTGCTGTATCTACTTCCTGCATTGCCCCATTTCTGAGGCTGGCATGACCCCAGGAAGGGTGGTATCAGTGAAGTGGAAGAGACACAGCTCATCTAAGAGCTAAGAAGATTTAGACCTTAAAATTGGCTTCTTATGTAGAAAGACCCTTTGAAACTACATTCTGTAACTGGAAATTTTTCTACCTCTACCCCAAATTAGGTTACCATTACATTTTTCAAAGGCATGCAGCTCTGATTGCTCTCATACGCAGTTCATTAAAGTGTCCATGTCATCTACCATCTTACTCTTTGCACTTTTATACTCAGTGATTTTTCTTGAACAATAGGACTTCATTTTACTTTCAGCTAAGCTGTCCAGGTCTGTAATACCCTGCTGACTTCATTAAGATCAAGCCCAGGTCTATAAACTGCATCTTAATGCAGCCGTAAGAGGCATTTTTGTGCACACATAACTTGTGGAGGAGCAGTCTGCTCAAGAGCCCCTCTAGGGACCTCTGCTCTGCCAACTTTCCTCTGAATGTTTTTCCTGTTTGAATAAAGCTGCTATGTTGTTTTTGTCTGCTGTTATATGAAATTCTGGAGACCATAACTCTAGTGATATACGTTTATATCTTCTCTGAGACAGAGCATCTTTCTCATGCAGTAAAGACCAGATGATTCAAACATGTAAAATAATTGTTATGCTGCTTCCTGATGTGGTGGTGTAATGTGTACATTGAATTTGCCACTGCATCCATAAGCTGCGGTTGCTGTTCAAAGACAAAATATATCCATTCCCTCTCACAACCCTCATAAAGAAATGGTACATAGATAGTGTCTATTCATGTGGACCTTTCTTCCAACCCTTCCACTTCAGGTGCTTGAAGTTGCTGGTTGACAGAAGGGAAAGGAAAACTTTGCCATTTAGTTAAATCTGTCCTGCAGAGAGGATTTGGGATGCTCTAGCAGCTGATGATTTTCTGCACTGTTTTTCCAGTCAATGCAATTCCAACAGAGCTGATGAGAAGCAACAGCAGACAGTAGAAAGGTGACTGAATGGTGACAATGTGTGAGATGACTAGATAACTCTTTTGAAACCATGGAATTCCCAGAGGTCATAGAAGCTGAGAGGCAGGTATCTGCAAGCCAGTGGATTTGATTGCTGTGCTATATTATTATCAGCAGTGTAAGAGAGGACAGTGACCCTGAGCCTTGGGCAGTACTTTAGATCAGTCTATGGTTGTATTTCAGGGAGACAGACAAACTTGAGTAAGAAAGGGATCACGGAGGGCAGCCACTGAGACTACCACAACACAGGCTTTGTTAGCCCTGTGACAAGTATGAAAAAAAAATCATGATATACACTGAGACTAGCACAGTGACTCAACAGCCTAAGTAGCGGCATGAAAATCTATCTCTAAGGTAGGAAATCCACACTGAGTAGACACTATCAGTGTATCTGTTTCACAAAATCATTTGGTGTTATCTTCCTTTGTCTGTATATTATTAGCATGGTCTGATTTGTTTTGGACAGTTTTTTCTGTTTTAACAGATTGCTCGGCTCATGCAAAAGGCAGCTCTTAGCTCTCCACTATTCTTTTGAGCTGGGGCATTTTAACAAGCCCATACAATAGCAACAGTTCTCAATAGCATTCTTAAAATAAAAAGAAAATCAAACAGCTGTAGAAAATGGAAAAAACATGGATTACACCATCCAGTGCTGCATTTTATGTTGTGCCAGACAAAGGATAACTCCCCATTTTACACCTGAAGTGTAAGCTTCATTTATATCAGGTTAATATGCTGATGGGTTGAATCAAGTAGCCCTCATGATTTTATTTTGCTAGTGCAAAAAAAAAAAAAAACCAAAAAAAAACGGCAGTTGGATTTGTCCTTGATGGCAATAATAATAATAGTGATCATAACAAAGGAAAGAAAGCAAATATTCAATCAAGTCTTAATTTTCTCTGAAACAAATGCTTTCTGTAGCCATGATTGCATTGATTTGTTGAAAACTTATTCTCAGTAAGAGGAAAGCAATTCACTTCGTCAGCCATTGCAGAACGGCTTTCAGTGCCTGATTATTAAAAGGCCTGCTAATAGCTGTGGTGGCCTGTGCTTGAGCACCGTGCAAATAATCCATTTAAAGATCAACCTCAAAATTCTTGTTCCCTGATTCTCAGCCCACTGGAATGTAGCAGGAGTCCATTTATCACCCTAGGAATGCAATGACTGGTGGAAACCCCCCATAAGTACACTTTACTTTCAAATATGATGGTATTCAGATGATTTCTCACTCAGGCCAGGGATCAGCTGCCTGTGATCAGGCCTCTTTGATCACTTCATCTGACTACTAATCAATTTATAAACTAGCACATGTGAACTGACAGTCTTGCAATTTTGTCTGGGTGATACAAATTCTCCTTTTATCTGGGTAAGCATCTGGGTTATTCAAGGGAATTGTGGTGATGGTAGCTGAAGATGTAACAGCCTGCGGGCAGAGGGAAGCTGATGCTGTCTGTGGCATTTGTACTGGCTGCATTTCACAAGAAATGAACAACCTAAAATTGCATTACTTGTAGGACCATGAGCCTGAATGCACAGTTAGGACGGTGACACTGCAGAGAAAGGCATCGCGCTGCTCAATCCAAAGATGCACCCACATGTTTTGCCTCTAAGGTTAAATTTTTCTGGTATTTCCCCAGGTCCCATGTATTTCCCAACAATGAATGCATATTAAGGGACGATTACACAATGCTTGGTGAAACTCCCTTTATTTATTTCACTTGTGTTGTTGCTGTTGTTGTATAAGAAAGAGCAAAATAACAAAAAGAACAAAGTAAAATAAAATAGTAGCTGACCCAAATATTTTTAACACGTTGAAATCCTCTTTCAAATGCAAAGACTCTTGCTTGCTTGCTTGCTTTCTGTCCTTTCTTTGCATTGATTCGCACAAGCATTTTCTCGGTGAGCCAAATACATCTCTGGTGTAACTTCACTGAAGTCACCAGACTTACACCAGAGGTGGTTTTGGTCCTCTGTCCTGGGTAAATACAGTAGGAATAAATTGGTCACGCAGGCAGGGTGTCTGGCAGTAAGTGCACTGAGTGGTCCTGGCAAACCAATAGGAAAGATCTAAAATAAAAATCCCAAACATGTCTTTTATTTAACAAAGGGCCTAAAAATCTACCGGGAGCTGCTGAATACTGCCCACTAACTGTACAAAGTATAGGTAGCATGCCTTCCAAATATCAAAATACCAGACGGAATGCCGTGAAAATAAATAACTTCTAATATAAACAAATGAGAACATATCAAACTGTTACCTCTTTAAACATAATGTAAATAAAAAAAATACCAGTCCTTCTACACAATAAATATTAAGAAACCATTGACATAGTTGAAATGTACTCATATAAATTAACAACTTTAATTACATTAGCCGAACAGACATTGGTTAAAGCACTGCATGTAGTATGCAAAATAATAATAATAACAATAATAATAATAATATCAACAACAAAACACAAAATGATAAAAACAAAATAGGCTTCATAATATCTTGGCTTTCATAATTTATATATATATATGTATATACATATATATATAGTTGTGTGTGTATATATATTGTAGATATATATATAATATGTATATATACATACATATATATATCTTCAACCCATCGTCAATGTATTGTTTTTGAAAGTATTTAAATACAAAGAAACCCATTGAGAATTAACACAGATTCACTGTATCTCAAAAAATAAATAGCTATATAACCCAGAAGTGTTGCTTGTTTCTGCCCATGAAAACGTTGCTTATAATTGTTTGTGAAAGGTCAAATTAGGATTTTCATTACTCGAACTGAAAACCTTTTTACTCCACATGTAACTGCAATGAGAGCAGATGGGGAGTAAAGCTTTTTTCAGTGTCAGGCAAGTGATTAGCATCTGATTCTTATACTGATGCACAGTATTGACATGAGGTTTAACTTAAAGAAATTACTAATTTCCATCACATCTCTTCTACCTACACTCCAGAAATAGATTCTGCTCACTTTATTCATGCTGACTGGTAACTTTCTAGGAAAGGAGACCCTCTGAAATCAACAGCATTGCTTACAGAGTAAGGCACTATTCCACGAATAACTATAGTCCATAAAAATTCTCATTTTGCACATAGACATTACAGATGCCTGAACTTCTCTAATTCAGTGATATTGCTGCTAGCCTCTGCGTCGCCTTGTGGTGTCACAGTTAAATTAACCTGATGACTTGAATCTCAACTAAATACAAAAGAGTAGGTATTTATAACAGAGTCCTAGTTTGCAATGATGTGGTGAGAGACTGTTTCTATTGAAGTCAATGACAAAACTCCCATTTCATTCAGTTCTGCAGTTTAGGGCCCCAGATCTGTATTCTGCTGTGACATATAAGTGCAGCATAATAATAAGCATCTGTTAGCATTTCCTTTTGCTAAACCCCAAGAATACAAATATATTCAGCCCTCCCAAAGAAACATCTTAATGTACACTTCTGCCATTTTCTTAGGCCTCGGTGAGCATCTGACATGAAGAGGGGGAAAGACCACCAAATGTCATCAGCTCGGAAGCAGGAAGATTGTGGATGTACTAAACAAGTACATTTCTGTGATAAAACATATACTGAAAATACATTTTCAATATAAACAGGAAAAGGGTTATACAGAAAGGAATGTGTTAGTAGTTAAAAGCTTTTTTTTTTTTTTTTTTGGTATAGTAGTACCTGAAAGGAGAAGTAATTTTTGAGACTGCATGCCCTTGAACAACTGTTTAAATATGGTAACAATTTCTAATGCTATTTTAAGTACATGCAGATTTAATTAAACCAAATTATCAGGGGTGGGGTGTTTTACTGGAATCAGTCAGTCTTGATTAACATCCCGATTTCTTATTTTATTTTATCATATAGTTTTTCATTTCCCCCTGCTTTAAATAACTCTGACCACAAATCAAAACCCCATGACTGAATCTAGAGATTGGAGGGAGAAACCTTTAAGATTACTGAATAGTATACACACACAAATGAAAGCTAAAAAGTGGGGCTTAGGAACAGTTACTTCTTGCTTTGAAAAACCTTCTTCTGTTTTGGTGTACCTATCAAGAAACCTACTCACCACATGTAAAATCCTCTTTCCTTTCCTCACTTGGAAATTGTCTCAGACTAATTTCATGTTTTCCAGGGCCAACCCCTGTGCACCACATAAAAGCTGGTATCAAACTCAGTATCAGACTTATTTTTAAAGGCTCTGTCAGCTTTGGCCAGGAAAACCATAAGCCTAAACTTACTCTACTTACAGCCAATGGGAGTTTTGCCATTGCCATTTAGGGGAAGGTACTGGGATTTCAGGACTCCAATGCTCCTAACTAATCACAATTGAGAATAATTTTTGCCAACATGAGCCATCCCACCTGCTTCCCTTGCCACTACATTCAGAGATCAACCATGATACAAGCAGCCTGGTTTGAACAATTGATTGAATTAAATGATGCTGGATATGGTGCCATTCATTCAAAATCCGTTCTCTCCCTTCACACTGTCTACAGCACAAGGAACCTGTGGTTCAGCCTAGCTTACTTATAGTAATGTAAGTAGTTTTACTACTATTGTAAGGAGACTTGTAGACATCAATGAGCCTGGTGACATGAGTAAGGGTAGAGGGACAATATGCATCTAATTTTAAGTCCAGCTCCAAAGCTCAGTGAGATAAAAGGTACTCTCCTCAGCTGTCACAGGCTATGTTCCTGCCCCTGCTGTTCCAGAGCCTGACCCTACTTCTAGAAAAATCAACAGCAATTCTGCCACTTGCTTCAAATGAAGCAGGGTCAGGAACTTGGTTTGTTTAAATTATAAAGATAAATTAGTTGTGCATCATTTTTTTTTTCTCCTATTAGCAATTGGTATCCCTCCCTCTCCCCAGGAAGAAAATACTAAAAAAAAAAAAAGGCAAAAAAAAAAAAAAAAAAAAAAAAAAAAAAAAAAAAATGAAAACAAAAAAAAACAATGAAAACAAAAAACAAAAAAAACAACAAACTTCTGCGAATAATTTAAATCAGAAAGCCTTGATATTTTACAGAATACTTTAGTGACAAATTTAGTGTTTACCCAATTGTTACAATTTTTTTAATTTTTTTTTTTTGCAAACTGCAAACAAGTCTGTAAAAATGCATTGTATAAAAAGTACATAAATGTATAACCCATTAGCTGTACTATGCAATCTAAATACTGTGGAATAAATTAGATAGAAAACTTAGCTATAAGCATGTATGTTGATATCTATTCAACGGAGGAAAGGGCTTTTTTTTTTTCTTTTTGTTCTTTTTTCTTTTTTTTTCTTTTTTTTTTTGAAATCTCTATCGATACATACAAATACAGACACGCGCCATGTGCACATACGTCTACACACACACAGACACAAAGCACACCCACACCCACACACAAACAGTTTTGGCTGACAAAAAATGAAGGCCCTGATTACACTGCTTAAACATGGTTCTCGCCATGAAGGTGCTAACACGCTATCCCTAGCCAATGTGACCGGGTTAAATTGTGCTATCTTTCTTTTTTTTTTTTTTTTTTTTTACATTTTTTTTCTCTTTTTACAGACTGTGCTCTCAGCAAGCTGGGGAGCCGCGTTAGCGCTGCTTTCCGTGAGAGGCGTTCTGAAGCCTGTCCCATCAGAAAGCAGCTAACAGGGGCTTGGTCCTGCAAACCTGTGAGAGTCTGAAGATTCAGGCTCAGGGTTATCAAACTCAGTGTAAACAGGGCCTAAAGGTGTCTCCCATTCCCTCTTCTCATCTCCCCCTACCCAAAGACACAAGTTGTAACTTTAACATTCTTTTAAATACGACAGCGATAGAATTTTTTTAAAACCTATCTACCTATGCCCTATGGGTTGGACCCTTCAGGTTAGGTGTTGACACTGAAAATTAGGTTTTACAGGTAATGCGCAAACCCATTAAGAGTTGTCCTGCTAGAGGGTGGTGGTTGAGATGGACAGCCTTTTGCTGAAGACTGCATTTCAAACAGAAATCCTACCACAACTGCCATTTTCTTTGTATTTTCAGGGGTGACGGTGGGCAGGGCCCAAAGCTGCTTGCGATTCTACGTCAATACTTTCTAAGTGTACATCAGCACTCTAGGTTCCTCTCACACAAATACCATTTTGAACGTGTTCCCTCCTGTTTGTTAGTAACAAACAAGCTTTTAACATACTGTGCTTTGCACACAAACATTCATTGTTTTACGAACATTAAAGTGAAGCCAGAAGTGCTTATACCTTGTGTATACATACATATATACATACAGAAATATATACATATATATATATGTATATCCCTTGTATAAAGTTGTTTCCCAATGATGCACAGTGGCTGTGCATCAGGGATAAGTCTTAAGGGTCGAATATGCAAAACGAGTACAGTTATGCTTAGATGGACCTTGGATCCAAGCACCTTGGATCCAAATCCCAGGGCTTTTCTGGGCTTTTTTCAAATTGCAATTTTCTGTTTAGGGCAGAATTTGAATTTAACTGGTTAGCAGATATACTAGCCTGAATGTAATCAACCCACTGACCCTTAATTCAAACCATAACTTATTACAGGTGAATGGTACCAACCACAAACAGACTTTTTAGAGGCTCGCACAAATGTCTTTGGTGTATGTGTCTATTCATTTTAAGGTACAAAATAATAATAATAATTATAATAATAAAAAATAGCTATTTTGTGTGCTGTAGCAGTTCTTGTATAGCTCACAATAAGTGCAGCTCTCAACCCCTCCCACACCCAACCACCCTCCCTTGCAAATGTTTGTTAAATAAGGATTAGACAGGTCAGACACCATTGTAGTGCAAATAGTAAACGATTAAAAATTTTTTTTACAAAATATAGAAATGTTTGGCTCCAGTAACTGGACAAACATATTCCTTTCAAGTATCTCTCACTGAAGATTTTTTTTTTTAAACAAGTTACTTCCATTTAAAAAAAAGTCTTTCTGTTTTTTTTTTGTTTTTTTTTTTTCTTTCTCTTGCAGGTAAACAGTTTCAAACCAACTAGGTTGCATAGTTCTAACGTTGTAAGCACCTTTACAAAATGTAACTTTTATTCTTTCATTCGTTCTTTTTTAATCTGTTTTTTTCTTCGTTTTTCTTTTCTTTTTTCTTTTTTCCTTTTTTTTTTTTGTAAATGTAGTGCAGAAGATGAAGGTGTATACACCTGCACAATATTGTCCCTTTACCAATGTAAGTATATGTATGCGTGTAGTGTCTGTATGTATAAAGATATGTATATAAATACATAGCCACATATATATCCACACAAACACTACACACCTACTCAGTTCCTCGGTAAATTTGGGGGGGGAAAGTGCCAGTGAATGTAGTGTTCATACACATGGCTTTTCAAGGAATTTCAATGACATTTTGGACTTAGTCCAAATTGCTGCAGGTTAGATGAGCTGCTACCACGGCTTGAACTGATGGGTACTAGGGGAGGGAACATAGCTCCCCTAGTAATAACGAATGCTTAATATACTATCTAATAAGATAAGGAGCACACTGAAAGGAAGGGGAAATCCCCAACCCATACCGCCATTCAAACGTATCTCATTCAAGCCTGGGTTCATGAAGCTTTCTTCCTCTTTATAGGTGTAGTCTTTTCTGATCCTCCATAAGTCTTTTTGTTTTTTTAACTTTCCCCTCTTTTTTGTGTTTTTTTTTCAGTTTGTTTGTTTTTGCTTTTATTTCAGATGATTGTTTCATTCAAAAAGGTTTTATACCATGTCAGATCTTTCCTCTTCTTGGGCTTTTAAAACATTTTCTTCTCAAATTAAAGAGAAGGGTCTTGTGCACACGTGTCTATGAACAGCCACACTCCTCCACAATCATATTCTGTATATCTTTCTTGATGATGTTCTGGCCATCATCATAGTAGAGCATGGACATGGGCCGCAGCTTGGTGGGCACGCAACATGACTTGAGGTTGGCAAAGGGGCTATGGCCCCGCATGCGGTAATGGTTGATGACAGTGGAGTGGAAAGATAATGACGAACCAGATGTGCCTGCTATATGGCTGGGGCACTCTCCTTCGCAGTAGTTGGCATGATAACCTGTAGGTGCAATGATCCAGTCACTCCATCCTATGTCCTTGAAGCTGACAAAGAACTGCTTCTTGCAGCAGATGTTGACTTTGCCATCACACTCCAGGCCTCGTCTCCGCCGCCTGTGTTGGCGGTCCTCTGAGTGCCTGGCAAGCATCATCAGGAAGGGCCGGTGTGATTGCTCCTTCTCCTCTTCTCCTGTGGCTTCTCCAGCATCCTTTTCTTTCCCTTCCCCATCATCTTCCTTTTTCTTCTTCTTGCCCAGTAGTACCAGGCTTGCCCCGGTCTCTTGGCACAGGTCACAGGCAATCCGCACATCCAAGGAGCTCTTGCCTTGGTCCAGAAGTCTCTGGACGCTGCTGGAGACAGGAAAGATGTGCCAAGTACTCTTTCGGGTGTCCACTGCCTTTTCCGAAATCAGAGTCTCACTCCTTTCACCTTTCAGCCCTCCATCCTCCATATCTTCTGCTCCTTCAGAGTTGCCTTTTGGCTGCCGCTGCTGTTGAAACAGGCGGATGGTGACTTTTGTCCTGCTCCGGTTGGCCTTGGAGACCTTCAGGAAGAGCCACACTTCAGCACGTTCCACCACTGATAATTCACTGCCTTCCTTGGAAATCTCAAAGTGCAATGTTTTCTTGGGTGTGCCTGATTTGGTAAATGAAAATAGACAGGAAGAGCTAGTTAGTACGTCAGTTTGCATTCTGTTAAAGAGACCTTATTGTCAGCGCAGGCATGGAGTTCCCTATGTTCCCTATTTGGCTCTTTACATTTTTATGATTCTTCTGTTCTAACTTTCCTTCATCTAATCCCCTTCTCAGTTGCTTTTGTGAAAATTCTCTCTTTAGAAAACTGTTTGTCTGTTGTTTTCCAGTACCATATTTTAACACTTCCAGTAATATATTTTAAGCATTTTGTTATAGCAGTGGTATCTTTATGTTCATTTATGCAAAGCATTTCATGGCAAATAAGCTTCAGTAGCTGCTAAGACTTCATTTCTTAGAGCTGCCTTTGTGATCACTGTTAGCTGAAAGGCAAAAATGTGTGACGACAGTCCGTGACTATGTGTATCATACACATACAAATCTGAGCCTAATAGCTAAAGTTGGGGAGTAAGTTCCACTCCTGCCAATTCTTTGGCAATTCTTTGGAAAATGAGGTGGGAGAGAGCTCTGTCCTTTCTCCCTCTGTAAAACATCATTCTTCGTATGCATCTTAAAATGAGCTGTAAATGTCAATTGTCTCAAAAACAAAGAAATACTAAAATATGAGCCTCAGCTTTGAGAGGTTTGAGTTATATTGTAAAGAATTGCAGAATTTCAGCAGGCAGACTCTTCATCCTGTGAGAAGTTAGCTGTAGATCCTGTTCTTAATTTAACACACTGTACTCTCTGTGATTATAGTAATGGTGAATACACTGAAAAAAATGAGCTAAAGAACTGTATAATTATGAGGATGGTTCTCTGGCATAATTGTATCAACTTGCTGAGATGTCATGATGATGATTATGATGGTGAGGGGGTGTTTCTCTGATACAGAGCTCATATCCCTTGCAGAAGTTGGAATGAATAATGAGGGCTGTTTAATGATTTGATCACTAGAGCATGAAAAAGTTAAGAGAGAATGAATTTGCTGTGGGAAAGGGGTATTATTTTTTAAGAAAGGTACTGTTCTATCTTCTTGACAAAAGAAAAGACCCTGCTGGCATCTTTTGTTCTTTCTTGGTATGGAGGCCAGGGGTCACAAATTTGAAATGTACAGATATCTGACCTTAGACAGACGCAATATTCATAATTATCAATTTGTCACTGATATTATTCTTGAACTACCCACGGCTGTTGGCCTGTTTCTCTGTGCAATGGTTCTGCTTGACAGGGAAGCAGAACTCTGCACCCTGACAAGGTCAAGAGGTGAACAAAACTGAAGTGGTTGGAAGCATACAGGAGAAACTGCTCCGGTGGCAGCGAGGCTCTCCTCCTTGCTTCCCATTGCCTCTGAACTCCACTAATGTGAGCTCTCTGACTCTCTCGCTGCTCCTGGTTTCTAAAACCTGTACACAGGCTGCACTGCCGTTTGAGCTACCTGTTGCTTTCCTCCTCTGTGAAGTCCTGGCACTGACACATTCAGCTTTCCCTGGTGGCATTCCCAGGTCAAAGAGACAGACGCATCTGAATTAGTGTGGCCAAAGGGCGCGGTGTTTTGTTTTTGTTTTCCCTCTAAGTGAGAGTGTGAAATTGTAGACTTTAACTGTCACTGAGATAGGAAAACACATGGTTTGTGTTAACTGCTTCTCACAGGCTTTGCTGATGCCTGTCTCCAAAGCGAGCTCCATTAATTTCTAAGAGAGCTATGCGAACCCGTGGGACGGTGCCTTAGAAAAGGAAGTAGATTATAGAAAAGACAGAGCAAGCTGGGCAGTACTGTGGGGAGTGGTGGAGTTACTGTTTTTCTAGTATTTTTTAAACGAGAGTCATTCAATAATGACTGAAAGCTCATTAGTTAGATCTTAAAGGCTAACACCAGTTTTTCCATTCTGGAAATGAAACTATGGCAAAGCTGCCAGCTGTATTGGAGCAGAGGGTAGCTGGTAGGCATTAATCCCCCACCTGCCTGGGTTTCAGAGGATGAGGAGGTGCACAGTGACATTCCTCCTGTCCACAGGAAACCTCCTCCAAGAGGCTGTTTGCATACTATGTAGGGATGTTATAAAGAACGCGCTCTATCAGAACGGATACTTCTGAAGCCTGCAAGGACCACTCATCCAGCCTGCGCCATCAACCCCCTGACGCTGTCTCACGAAGCAAGCTGCTGCCTTCCGCTCATCCCTGTCCTTGTGACAGTCCTGATAAACCCTTTCTGAGGGGGAGGGGAGCTAAGGCACCCAAAGGCAGGGGACCTGACAAGGGTGGGCTGCCGCCTCCAGTACTCCCCATCCAACCCCTTCTGCTTGCTGTCCCTACCCAAGGAAGCCTTGGGGGAAAGATGTTTTAGACCAAGCTGCATAAATTGGTCTGGCACCAGCAGCTTTTTCCAGCTACCCTCTTTCCTTAGAGCTCTCAGACCAGGGCAGGAAAAAGGCATATATGCTATTATGGCCACAGTGGGAAGTGCAAAACTTATACTATGTTCTTGAGGCACCAGACTGGGCACAGATGGCAGTTCTGGTGCTAGGAGGGATCCTGTGCACAAGCAGATCAGCTGTGCTGGACACGGACACGGAAAACTGGTCCCTCATGTGCTCCGAAGAGAGCAGCTGGGGTGTGTGGATCTGGCCTGACTGCAGAAGAACCTGTGTGGCCCATCAGACCAGAAAAGCAAGGGAGCTTTGTGTTGCAGAATAACTTAATGCTGTTAAGTGCTAATGCATGGTATTTCACATTCTGTTATTTCCATTCTAGCAGGAACTGAAAATAGTTACTAAGTGACATATCTCCAACAATAAATATTCGTATTACCTTATGCACTGGCCCGGAAGTGTACCCATGCAACCACTCTTTTTGACAGTTATTAGATGAGAGAAACAAGATCTCAAGGACTCTGATAATTAGTTTTTCATATGCACCTGTATGTGTGGAAGTTGATTTTTCCTCATTACGAAAGATATTAGAAAGTGAAAGTACAGGAGTACATTTGCATTTCTTTTTCTTTTTTTTTTTCACTGGAGAAACATGAGCTAGAGCAAGGTAGTATATGACCTGTCCTAATGCAAGGATAACAGCTTCCCTGTAGGTTGTTAGCTACAATAACAGCCTCCCTGGATGTTGTTGTACTGGATGTTAATGTTAGCTACATTTTCACACACAAATGGTTGATTCAGCTTCTAAAGAAAGAAGATGCAGGAAGCTTATATGAGCCTAATATTCCTGCATGACACAAAATACCAAATCCTCAAACCTGCGTAGCTAATAAGAGGTTTTATAACAATTTAAAAATCATTCCCTTTCTCAGATTCCTTTAGAAGGAGACTGGGAATGGTGCAAAGCTGGGGATAAAAAGCATTCTTTCACATTAGGAAAAAAATGAGCTTTTCTGAATTCTCTCCACATTCACAATTAGTGTGTTGCGATCACTCAGAACAAATGGTATGAATGCTGCAGTCTTTGCAAGGTCACTTATGCTCAGACCAGCTCATTTTGAAATCAGAGTCTGACCTGTGCTAGAACTGAATTGAGATCTCTGGATCCAGCTTATGATGATTACACATTCGCTTTATAACAGGATCTTTATATTTCCAAAAGGTTCTGTGCTACGATAAAATACATTCTTCAGGTGTTCCAAGATGAAAATTCTGCTGTATTTCATTTTCTCCACATTTTGCTTAGGGATTTAGCAGTCTTTCCTTCCTGGTCTGAGTTCAAACCCTTAGGTCTCATTCAAACCCTTAGAAATACATGCTGTTCGTTTAACTGAAAGAGGAGACCTTCCCGAAAGTTGGGCACGGTATCACTTCCGTAATTATACTTGGTTTATCCTTTTGTTCTGACTTTTCATTTGCCACAGCTGATTTGCAAGGGTCTTTTTCCATTTCTAATCATCCTGCTCCTCCTGCCTGACTCCTGTGGAAAGACCCACAGCACAACAGCAGTAATGCCTTCATCACTTCAGTGCTCGTATAAACGGCAACGTCAACAGGCTGGATTGTTATCGTAGCAGAAAGCAGCTGAAAAAGGAGACGAGGGATTAGTTTGGGCCCCCTTTGATTGCTTTTCCTCGTCTCCCCTTCCAAAAGCCCTGGAGAGGCTACCTCTCTGCTTTGCTGCTAGACAGAAGTGCCTTCCAGAAGGAGTGCTGGGACACCGAGGGGACGGTCCAGCAGTGCTGGGGACATGGCAAATACCATGAAAAATGGTTAAAAATACAAGCCCTACAAAATAGTGCATATATGGTAAAAGGTTTAACGGAAGGAGTTACTGAATGGAAAGAAAGCGTAGCATCAGTATATACAGCACGAGAGTTTGCTCATATCTGTTTTTCTCTTCAGTGGTGCTCGCGCACCTTTTTGAGACAGAAACCTGACAGAAACCACAGGTGCCCCGCTCCCTGCCTCTGGAAGGGCTGGTGAGGGCTCGCCCGAGGGACTCTGCCCGCTCCCAGGCACAGGAGAGCGTGGAGGAGCTGGCAGGGCCCGGGGCCGCAGCACCCACAGGGGCAGCCCACGGCAGGAGAGCTCGTCCTCTGAGGCTCGGGGTCCCTCCTGGCTGCAACTGCGCAGTCGAAGCTCACTGATTTGCAGTTTGCAGCCTGCTTCAAGATCGGGCGCCGTTAGTTTGAGCTATGTGCACATACTAGGGAGGGCCTAAGCTATACGGTTAAGAGGATTTTGGTTTATTTTTTTTGAGTAAAATGCTAAGATACTTAAAACGACTTCCCCCCTCCCCATAACCATGTGCTGTTAAATGATTAAGGCTGATCTTTTCAGAATGAAAGTGATGATGCCTCCTGACATTATCATGTGACTTATTCTTAATTTCTCTTAATACACAGTAGTTTAAATTTCCATTCAAAAATGCTCACTGTGTAAGAAGGTGCTGTTACTTTAAATTTCCATTCTTCACCGCTGCTTAATTTTGAACTGTTTTTACGTTATACTGTAAGTGAACTGTTTTTCCATACAAAGCAAGCTTTTTTTTCCTTTTTTAGTTGCTAACTTTACTACTGCCTATGTTTAGATTTGGGGGAATTTGTGCTGCGTGCCAATCTGTAATTACATTCAAAAGCATCCTTCTCTTCACTTCTCATTTCCGTTCCCCAGGAGACAGAAAAAAAAAATAGGTTACTAGAAAGGTTCCT
This sequence comes from Anseranas semipalmata, assembly GCA_013399115.1. NCBI lineage: Eukaryota > Metazoa > Chordata > Aves > Anseriformes > Anseranatidae > Anseranas > Anseranas semipalmata. The sequence goes on from VXAA01001614.1 coordinate 72,566, forward strand.
CTAAAGAGAGTGAAGAGAAGAGCATGGTTATTGAGAGATAATTGCTCAAAATGTTTACTAATGAGTGACCACTAGAGTTAGATGAATTGTTCACAGCGCAGAATTTATTCAGTGAATTTAGCACTGTTATTGTCTGGCAATTATCCCCTGGTCAGACTGATTATTACAAATGTGTTATTACTGCCATTAGGCAGTGGCCATTTCTGTGAATGCATTTCAGCCTATGTATCACTGACAAACGATTTATTCTAACTATTCACCACCCCGTGTATGTGACTGGTCATCTGGGTTGCACGGTTTTGTTTCTGCTCCCTGACTGGGTGACTGTTGCCTCTTGAAAAGGGAGGAGGAATTATGACACAAATAACAAACACCTTATCTTTATGTTCACATCCCCTTTGCTGCTGGCAAAAGGGGATTTTTGCTGTGAGAAAAAAACAAACAAAAACCAAAAAACAAGAGAAAGAACTATTCCCCAAGCCTTCGTAAGAAAAAAAGCAGCAACAACCTTATTTAAATACCTTTTCTTGAAAAATTAACCCAAAGGGGCATTGACAAGGTCATTCAGAATGTGAAATAATTCAGTTCTGGTGAACCTTGACTCTCCTCTGTTATTTTGTCAGGAGGGAAGCACTTTACATCCACAGCTTAGCGTTCCTTCCAAACTGAAAGCCCTTCCCCCGCATGGCCTTAAATATTTAGAAACAAAAAAGGTGTTTGTTTGGTTGGTTTTTTGTTGTTGTTGTTACTTGATTTTTACATTTACAACTAAAATAGCTCAAGGAAAGTTTAGGGTCACTTGCACCAATAACATATTTCAAGATACAAATAATATCGAGTCTTTGTGTTTCACAAAAGAAAGAAATTTTTTTTTGTACATACTTGTAATACTTTGTTTTAAATTCTAAAATTAAGTGGATATGATGCTGTCACTGTTTTCATTAAAGTATTTAATTTCTATGCACTAAGGCCCAAATTGCAAGTCTACCGAAATGAATAGCAAAACTTCCAATTACTTTCAGAAGACTAAGGTTCAGTCCTAAATTACATCTTGCAAAACTCTTGTTGCATGACATGAGATTGCCTTTTCATACTCATACAGATGTAACTAGATAGAAAAACTCCTCAGCAAGAATCTGCGCATGAATTTACACGTATGCGGTAAATCCTGGTATATCCTGCACACAGGAGGGCACATGAATGCAGGTACTTACATGGAGGAATCTACCCATATTACACTGGTGCAGGTACAGCTACGTAGATATATAAGAGTGCCTCCTCTGGCATACCCATGTGTATGGACATACATGCACTTATATATGCATCCAAGCAAATGCATATTCATATATTTCCAGCTACATTTGTATACCAAACTGTATGCATGACTACCCACAGAGGGACACATACAGTACTTTCTGTCCCTTTCTCTGTCTCTCAGGTATCTTTTTATAAACTGGTTCCCACCTTCTCAGATTCATCTGTGCTTTCTCAAATTGTTCTCAAAGCAACCAACCTCCTTGAATTCTCACATTTTGTTACAATGAAACAGATTAATACAGAATGGCTTTCTTCTTCTGGAAGTAACTTGTTTTCATTTGCTAAACTTGAAATCTTTGATAAAGTATGCCAAAGCAAAGGAAAAAAAAAAATCGGGGGGAAAGAGGCTTGTTTTCTAAAAGACAAGGAGACTGCATTAAAAAAAGATGTGAGAAAATCAGCTCAGATGATGATTCACGGTCACATTTCTCAGTATCTTGTAAAAAATAATAATGATCATTTCTGATCTCTCCAGCTATCCAAAACTTCTAGCTTCCGTCAGTTTATCAGTTTTATCTTTTCCCCCTTTGCCTGTTTCCTTCCACTGCATTTTTTACTCGTAGTCTTCCACTCCAGTGAAACTCTGCCTTTTAAATAACTGAGAAGAGAGAAACAAGAGCTCCACTCAGAGAAGCTACAGATAAGCATAAAGATCTCTGGGATTCAGGATTCAATTAGGTAAAATAGGAGTTTGCAGGAAGGTTGCCTTGCATGGAGTAAAAAGCCTTTGGAGTGTGCCCTCTCGTGGCCATTCTTTATTCAACACAGATATCCGTACCATTAAATACATTTCCTTTCAAAAGAAAATTGATTAAATGATTTAAAGAGTCATAAGCAGCCCATCCTTTTCCTCCTCCTGAACTGCCATCCTGTCTTTATAGGAGTAGGCATCTGGCTAGGAAAAGTTGTGAGTGTGTATGTACACGTATCTGCAAGTAAAAGTAGGAATCACATGATCGAGCCAGTTCACCTTGAATTCAGTATGAAGGGATACAGAAAGGCAGAAGCAGTGTGAATAGCTGTGACACTTGTTTTTTCGTTTGGTTGGTTGGTCGGTTTTCCCTGACAGTTCTCCTAATGATAAGCCTTTGGATTTCAGTATTTCTACCCAAAAATTCCAATCACCTTCTCGGGGGCTGACGTTAGCAATCCCTTTCATTGGTAGTTTAGTTGCCAGGATCAAATTCACTTGGAAAAATCCCAGGTCTGCCTAATAAGCTATCTACTTAAAATAATGAAAGAGTTAGTAGCCAAACATATTTTATGAGCGTTGGCTATCAGTTATAGAACCTGTTGGATTTGCTCGTCACAAATGTATATGACCCCTCTCCTCAAAAGACAATTTTTAAGTCCTTGAAATAACCCACAGAGCTCTGGCACAGCTACCCTCATAGCAGAACTAATCGAGGTTAGTAATCTTAGTTTGATATGCAAGTAGAAAATCATTTTCGTGTTTTACTTGTAAGAGTGCCAAAGGACAGTAGGGTGCATTTGTAAACTTTTGCCCAATACTCACGGTCATTAGTTTTGCAAAGATTTGCCTGGATTTGTTAGCTGTGAAAACTACCTGCCAACTATTTTGCTGATTTCCTGGACGTAACTACACCTGTGCTTCAGACAAGTTCACTGCATTTAGTTTCCCCTCTAATTGTCTGTAGCCTGTGCTCGCTTGAATTTTGGTCTCTTATAAAAAAGCAGTCTCAAGCCAGAGCCACGTGCACAGGGCACTGTTTGTTCATTCACTCCATTTCATTGTATGTCTGAGGATACGGCTGATGAAGGATGGAAATACTAGTTTTTTATGAAGGTAAGTAATAAATGTGGCTTCTGAAAGGTAAAGAGAATGGCTGGTTTATGTCAAGTCATACCCGAAGGAGCAAAAAGCCTAAAGTCTTATTTCTCTTTCCATAGACATTTATTTGATACAACGTGAGATGTTTCCATTCATTTTCATTGATTTCCTATTCCCCTCTTTTGAGACTGAGTTTCACGTTAAAAGCAGAAAGAACATTAACCTGACTGTGAGAGCAACATGTTCATTCTCCTGCTTGGTGCTTTAAACTTATCCATACTCCTCCCAGTTCCTACAGACCGAACAGTGGGGACTGTCTGTGTGGCTATATTCTATTTCTGCCTTTTTTTTCCTCATAATTCCTATCCGACATGTCATTTGCCTTCTTTTTCCCTCTATTTCCTCAACAGGAAAAATAATACTGCTTTAATATTTGACACAAAATACTGCTGGTGCAGGAGTGGAAGAGAGCCCAGGTGAAGTTTACTCATGTTGTTGCAGCACTGGCACCTGTAAAGCATGGGGGATCCACCAATGTTAGCGAGACACCAGCTACAAACAGCTCCAGGTGAAAAATATGTATCAGCAGCTTGAGGTCACTCCACAGACTGAAGTCAACATTTCCATTATAAGCCCAGTCCCTAGCACCCGTTTTCTAGGTTGCTGATTGCTCCTCCCACGTAAAAGCCTAGCAGGCATGGGATGCAGGGCTGGAGCAGCCCTCCTGCCTCGGCTTCCAGGATGGGCTTAGAGTGGAGGTGGAGAAGAGAGCAGGGAAGAAAAGGCATGGAAGCACAGTGTGTGCCCTGGACGTGCAGCCACGCAGATCCATAGCATAAGTCTTCTTAAATTAATTTGGCTAGCCATGGCAGGACAACGCAATGTAAATCAAACCAAGTGCCGTGCTAGCGTTGGGTAGCGTGTAGCGGGGGGGATTGGTGGCTGGACTATTGGCCAGCGTGTGGGCCATGGCACGATTTTTGCTGCTCACGTGACCCTGAGAGCCAATGGCTTCAGGAGCTGCTGTTGGAGGGTGTCGTACTGAGTAGGCATATATCAAATTCCAAATTCCTTTGTGTCAGAGCTCAGGAGAGACAATAATGTGTTTACAAATGATTGGGACTCACACAGTGAAGAGAAACCACTGCTCATGCCATATGTGTTTCACTGTGCTCAGATCGAGCTGCTGAATACCAGGTGGGGAATCCGACTCGTAGATCGCCTAGGGATTTTATTGCTCTTAAAAACTCATTTCTAAACTAAGGTTGAGCCACCCCTGCTTCTAGGGACCACTGGCATTGACATCTGCCTGCTTTCTGAAGTGGGGGGGATGAAAAAAAATGAGAAGCCTGAGCTTGCATTCTGAAGGGACTGATAATGTGTGTATTGACAAGGACGCCAAAGGCGAGGGCTCCTTGTACAGTTGGAAATCGGACAGCCAGCAGGAATGTCTGCTCTTAAAAGCATGCACACTTCTTGTGCATGGCTTCCCTGCAAACAGAACATCTGAGTCAACAGGTTTTCAGGACTGGAAACTCTGAGTGTTGTCTTAATTGTTTATACTGCTGCAGCAAACTTTTAAACAAAAATGCTTGGTGTTCCTTTGCATACTTTGCCTACCATATGCTGTACCAAACAAAACAATGACATTCTTTTAAAACCGTCTTGGCAACAGGAAAAATGCTTTGGCTAGACAGCATCATAAAAAGTTGCTGTTAGTTAGATGATAGAGTTATTGTGAGATATTGACATTGTTGCATGTATAAACATACTCACATATACGAACAGATATATATGCACATATGTATACATTGAATTAAAATGAGTTTTGGTCCTATTCATGTAGGAACAAGAAAGTAAAGTACAACTTTAGAGCTGTTTCCTATAGGCAGTTGATGTGAGCCTTAAGCCATTAGTAAATATCTATATTCATAGCTCTTACTGTATAAGAGTTAGGGAAAACCGAACTGTGAAAGAGTTCAAAATGCACCCTATCAAGGTTGCATTTTTTTTTGCAGGAGAGGTTTAGGAGCAGAGTCTTTTTTCCAGTATGCAGAAGTCTGCATTACAAATTAGATCAGCTACAGCAACTTGTCCAGTTCTATTGAAGTCATCTGACAGTCCCTGCAACTCTTTATTGCCGAAGATGCTGTGTTAAATTAGAAAACAAAAATGCCCTCTCACTTCTAAAAGTTAAAGCTGCTTCATCTGATTTTATAACTTCCACTATATTTTTTACAAGAAAGGGCAGTTTCTCAAGTAGTTTGCAGCTCACTTTCTGTCTTCAGAAAGTCCCCAAAAGGCTTCAGCCCTTTTTCTTTCACCATCAGCCCTGCAATCCAGTACTTTAGTGCAAGTACTCCGGCTTCACAAGCAGTTTGGAGGACCCCTTTTGCAGGCTGAGTTTCTGCTCAAGATTGGTTAAAGAGCTTCCTCCCTGTGTGGCTGCCTGTGCTTAGCAAGTGTAATCTGTAGCCAAGACTCAGTCAGAAAAATCAAATTCCTTCAGAGACCCCCCCCCCCCATCCCATTCCTCCTTCTCCCTTCCCCCAGGTCTCATCCCACAACCTTGGAGGAAAGAGTACTGCTGAGGAGAAGAAAAGAAGTTAATTGCAGTTCTGACAAACAGGCTAGTTTACAGTTTTGTTTTTTAAGCACTCACCTGATTCCGCAAAAGTGATGATTTCTGAGGTTTGCTCCACAACTTCATTCATTTCGGCTCTTCTTCCAACATCATCCTCTATTTCCACATAGCCATCCTCTCCCACCTTTCCCACATGGAGTTTCTTGATGGCATTTAAAAGTGCTGCCTTGGGCACCGGCTGGGTGATATTAGGTCTGTCCCTCAAGTGCAACATGTTCAGTATGTGCTTCTTTACTGCTTCCACCATCTCAGGCTGTGAGCTGGGCACATCCTTCGAGAGCGTGGCAAGGGCACATGATGGACAGTCAGTGACTGAACTGTGCCCCTCGGATCCTGGGGTTGGGGAACTCCTTACTATAATCCAGCAAAGCACCAACAAAAATCCTCTCTTCCAAAGCAAAGGCATCCTGGCAGCAAAAGTTGTTGTGATTCCCTTTTTAAAAGGCCCTGCTTTTCCTCCCCCTTCACGCACAGTTTTTTTGGGGCTGGTTTGGTTTGTTTGTTTGTTTGTTTGTTTTTCCTTCTCTTCAGCAAATTCTCTGGAACAAGAACCAAAAGTTTTCTGTGAAGTTTTGTTTGCAGGTTCCCTCTCTGAATGCAATAAGTGCTGTAGATGTTTGTGGCTGTCAGGGAGAAGAGTTCTGACTCTGTCTCAGAGTAGGAGAGAGACACAGAGAGAGGGAGAGAGAGGGAGAGGACGGATTGGCCTAAAGTGAGTGAGTGAATGGGAGAGGGAGGGAGTTTTGTCTGTGAGTAAAGGCTATGATTAGGAAGGGGGAGGAACAGGCAGGCTGGCTTCCTTATGCTCATTGCTCCCCTAACACACACCTCTCTTCAAATATCACTACTCGGGTTTTCTGCCCTCCCCCCTTTCTAAAATCTCTTTTAATTCCTGTAAATTTACTCTTTCTTTTTTTCCAGTTTGACCCTCCTGGCTCCCTCCTGGCTGTCATTCTTCCCCCACCCCTCCTTTTTTTTTTTTTCTTTTTTTTTTTTTTGTTTGTTTTATTCCTTCAGCAGTATCACCGGCTTAACTAAACAGAAGAAACGTGAATGAATGAAAAGAGTGAAACCTTTTATTAATGAGCACCTTGCTCTTGTCCTGTCTGGTATTGTTAGGGATAGCAGGAGATCTTAAATAGCTTCTGAACAAGAGGGAGATGAGGGCAGGGGCTGAGAGCATTTGAGGCAGAATGTTATTCTGCCTTGAGCAGAAGAGAAAAGATCTTTTCTACTCACTTGTAAATGCTGGAGGTTATCAACACTGGCAAGAGATCTGACAGGAGCAAAATAACACTGTTGTTTGGAGGGCTATATAATACATGATACGCTATCCAGCTGCAGTACGCGGTCAGGGACTGAGAGCCTAAGCAGGAGTTGGTACGGCACATATCTGTGACATGCTAAGGCACTGCCCTGGCACCAGGAATATCCCTGCTTCTATGCTAGTCTGTGCCTAGAAGTTCTCAGGCAGATATATTTAGGTTTGGGGTTAATCAAGTAATGTCTGAAAAATGCTTTGAAGATGGAAAGTGTTACATGTCATCTGGCCAAATCATACTTGCTCCTGACTCAGGCAAATCCCTCATCGATGCCAATAATAATTCTGTCTGAGTGAAGGCTGAGTAAGATCTTCTACATTTGGCCCATTGTTATTATAAGGCACTTTTTGTTTCATTCATTTAAACCACACGATCATAATATCAGATTAAGACATCACAAATGAAACGCAATCTAAAGCATTGCTAGGACCCAGAGTTTCAGCCAGTGTTGGTAGACCCTTGGCAGTTTATACCAGCGAGCCTTTTTCCCTGCAGTGGAAAGGCGTTCGCTGTGTTACTGTCATGACTTCGTATCGCCTTTACATTCTGCAGCATCTCCGTTCTGTTCCTTACATAGCAAGGGTGAAGCTAGCAAACTCTCTCATGTTTGGACTTGGTAATAGAGAACACTAAAAGCTGATGGAGTTTAACTTTTGAGGTTCTTCCACACAAGACTTTTACTGATTTTCTTAGAGCTTCTGCCTTTTCTAGCATTAACCCTCTATCTTTTCCTTCCTTGCATTCCCCGTCTCTCTCACACCCCTCTGCCTTCTTCTCAGGTGTGCTTACCTCCTACCCAGCAAATATTCCACTTTCACTAAATTACCGTCAACCATTGTATTTTAGTGGGAAGGGGTAATTTATAAATATAAATATTGTAAATTCTCTAGTTTCCATGAGATGACTATAGCCACTTGGGCTGAGAGACAGGCACGGGATTATAGTTAGAGTAAATGAAACATACAGAAGTAATTGAACAATCAACCAAAGTTTTACAAATGTTATATATTGCAAGTCCTTTTCAATTAAGGTCTTTTATAAGTCTTTCACTGTTATAAGGCATCCACAGTACACCCTCATCTGTGTTTTACTGACCTCAGTTGCTATACTGTTATATACTGTTACACTTACGGGTCTGTCAGCATTATAAACCCTGCAGCCATTCTTATAAACACATCTTTGTAACACAAACCTCACTATAATACATCTAAATTTCTTGGATCTCATGAACAGCCCAAAGTCTGTTGTAATTATATGAAGTCTGAAAGTCAGCTTGAAATAGAACTAAAAGTTTAATTGGATGAAAAAATAATTTCAGATGAAAATATGCATTCATGATTAGATGTACTAACAGATGACATAATTAAAGGGGTTATTTATAGTTCTAATATAGCACCTATCCCAACAGTGTCTGATGAAAAGTAAGGGATAGGCATATTTCAATTTAAAAGACGGATAAGTATGTTTGGTTCTTGTTGTGGGGTGTACATTGCTTGCCATATATAACAGGTACACTTATCACAGACAATCTATTACATATAAGTATAGCATATTATACTTGCATGCCATGGTGATGACAGATTTAACATTAAAGCATAACTTTCTAAAAAGCATTGTTTTCTAAAACCGAGTCTGCTAGTACCACTGATAGATAGTTCATTAGTACTTACATACATACATACATATATATATGTTCATGTCTAAAAATACATAGTGTTTGGATAAATATAGAAATGATGGTTCAGATTCTTTCCATAAAATTACCTGAGCTGCAAAGCTCTGTATATGCATTCATTCAATATATCCCTAACAAAATGCAACAGCATGCACATGATTTAAAAGTTTTAGTTTTAAAAGAAAAAAGCTGGTTTAAAGTTTTACCTCTCTAGTCCTCACTCTCAGAAGGAGACTGCTGTATTGTGCATTAAGAACTGCTGAAGTTCCTCTTTGTGGTACTTAAAATGCGAAGCTTTATACTGTACTTCTCATGTGTACACTCACATATAGTGTCTGTCAAAAGTAAGTGGGCCGGATCAGTGTGCTGGATTGGTTAATCCCGTTACATCAGCAATTGACTGTTTTTCCTGTATGAGACATGCTTCTGGTAATTATCTAATGGAAACTCCTAATTGTCTAGCATGACAAAATATCGTGGATTCAACTTGTAGTGGTGATCTCTGTATCCATTTAAAGAATAGAGCCTAAAATCAGACTGAAAGCAAACATTATGAGTCAGGAAGACACACTCCAACTTGTTTTATTGCATAGCTAGATATAGATATTATTAGATGTAGATATCACTGATTCAGTTCAAATACAGTATTTGCCAGATACTTAATTACTAGTTAGCAAATTGTTTTAGTTTTCTATCATGCTGAGGATATACCAGATAATCTATCTACAAATTTGGATTATTTTCAAACTCAGGAAAATGTATTTGGTTAAGAATCCTTTTGCAGAAGATATAATTTTTAGTTCAATCTTTGCATAAATGTGTCATTCTGTTAACTTAGGGATACTTTTAAAGCTCTTCAAAAATGAATCATATTGCTCATGTCCAAGTCTCATGGCTTCCTGACATGCAGATTGCATCACTATTAAAAACTATTTAGACGTATAAAAATAAGTTACTATGAATGACAGGTCTTTTTTTTTTTTTTTGGAAGTATGACATTAACTCCTGTGAAATAAAATCAACTTAAATGTTCATTTCAGTTTATAGTAGTTAAACTCAAAAATAACTATGCCAATTAGGCAGTACATAATTAATATATATATATAAGGTCAAAAGTAACTCCAAAATCAATCTCCTTTCTTGAACACACATAATAGCTGGCTTTATGTGGTACCGTTTATGACAAATGGCATGATCATGCAGTCTTTACTCATTCAAAACACCCACTGATTACCAGAAAATCCCCATCCTTCAGATTTTTTTTTTGGCCTGAATCGTACTTATAATTGTATTTTTATGTCCTGTTGGTAATGTAAATTTAATCTGTCTTGGAATATGGCTGGATCAGGCAAGAAAGACTTAAAATTTTCAACTTACAGTGATACTGGAGAGTCCTTATAGCTGCACTGATTCCGACTGAAGTACGTGCTGTATTCACACAACAGCTTTGGTAGAATGAGCAAAAAATCAGGAGTTAATGGGAAACATATGACCAGATAGGTTGTTTTGTTTCCCAGGTTTAATATGCATATAATAAGTTTTCAGGCTGTAACGTGCTGTGGATTGAAGCCTCTTGAAACAGGTTTCAGTAGCTTTCCTGCAGTCTGACATTGGTGGTTCCAGTTGTTACCAAGAACATTTTATTTTTATTTTTTCCCTTCAAGGACAGTGAGAGAGGCACGCTTGAGGAAACAAACAGTGAGCGTGCACATACCTACTTCTTTGCAGAGCAATATCTTTAATGGGGATCCTAAAACCACGATGTGGCAGAGGACTTTTCCTGCATGGAATTGTGCTTTTCTCAGAACCAAACTGAATTTGGTTTTAACTGGCGTCCTAAACCTCTTTGAAATTAGTTACATACTGGTAGCGCAGCGACTGTTGTAATTTGGCAGCAGGCGAGCACTCAGCAAGAGATCTTGTGCTGCACTGGTTTTACAGAGAGTGGAAAAAAAGTGCCCTAAAAGCACCAGAGTTATCTTCTGCTGGGGCGCAGGACAGCGCGGGGCCCACTCGCAGCAGCCAGTGCTGGTGCTGGTGCTGGTGGTGCTGGCAGCGCCGAGCATCGCGCCCGGCTGTGGCTCCCACCCCTGCGGGGGCTTCTCCCCCTGCTCCCACAGGCCGGGGGCTCCTGGGGAGAAAGCGTGTGGTCCAAGGCAAAAAGAGAAGGCTACCGAGCGGAGCACAGCAAACGTGCGTGTGATTTATAGCACAGGGTAACTTCTGAAAGGAGATTAGGAGAAGTGAAAAGCATTATTCATTTCAGAGCATGCTCCTTATTGCCTCGGGGAGTTCGTGTATAGCTTTACCAAAGGCCTAATGAAAGCTTTACTCAGTGACTAATTTTTTTTCACACCTATTCCTCTCTTTATAAATATTTTTCTCCCCACCCCTCCACTTCTTCTCATTTGGTTGAACACAGCAACACCTGCTGGCAGTGGTCCGGGAGTACTGCTGGAAAGGCCCTCTGATCTAACTCTTCAGACCAGCTGCCATTAAGCACTGCCAAGCCATATTAATGAGCTGCCTCTATTTTTACCCCTTCCTGCCAGAAAGGGCAGAAAGGGCTCTTGGGAAAGCCTGTAGCTGATTTTTTTTCTTTTTCTTTCTTTTTTTTTTTTTTTTCCGGCAGCTTCAGCATGCAGATAATCATTGTTCATTTAGTGAGGTTGGGATTTCTAACATAAATTCCAATGCCACTGATTGAGACCACATAAAACATCAGAGTGATGCCGAGCCTATCTAGCTGGCTTGCAGGCATATTTCGTTTCCCCGTTGGATCAGAAATAACTAAAGGAGTAGGACTGAGAGAGAAAGGTTAGTATATCAGCAACCTGCCTCTTTTTTCCTAACTGTGGATTTTATCTTACAAAACATTAAAAAACATGGCCCAATGCCACTTTGTTATTCACCTAGTGGAGGTTGTGTGATTTACTGGCTATTTTGGAATCCTGAATTGCGCACAACAGTGTTTGTGTGCCCCCATCGCTGCTTTGAGGAGCAGTCACTAGAAAACACGTTGGCACAGATTTCTGTGCAAATCAGCTGGAATCTCACTCTGGTGTACCTTATTTTATTGTAATAGCAATAAAAGATGTGCCAGAAACTTATATTTAGAAGTTTTATGTTTCCAGTTTTATGTAAAAGGACCAATTAAGGCCAGTCTTCTTGTTGCTGTGAACTCCAAGACTTATGTGCTGTTTAGAGGGGCCAGTGTTTTCAATCATCATCAGTGAGCTGGTCAAAAAATAGAGTTCGTCTGAGGATAAGACTCAGTCTAGAGGGTGGGGTAAAGAATAGCTTTCAACTTCTTGCTTTTTTCATACTAATGGATGACACTTTTCTCAGGGGGGGCAGGATAAGTATAAATGTTCGGTTTTTAAGAGGTTCTCATATAAAATCAGTCTGGCTAACAAAAGCAAGTATGTTTGCTTTCTTTCTGAACTATACCTGTGTCTTCTGCCATGCTATTTATTGATCTTTTTTCTTTCCAAATCACTGAACAGTGAGTTATTTCTTTAAAAGAGATATTTTTATGTCTGTGTTATTTTAGCATATGCATTGCTATTTCACACTTAAAAACCAGGAGATATGAATATGTAAGCCAGGTGACACAGCTTATGATATTAGTGTGAGATGATAAGACACAAATTTTATATGTGTATGTTCTGTGATCAGTGCTTGTTTAAAGCATTGCATGTGGGGTAAAATCTATTTACAGAGAGAATTTGCCTGAATCTACAGAGAGTATGGAGTTAAATCATAACTAAATGAAGCTGTTCACATAACCCAGTGTCCTGCCTTGTTGACTTGATAGGCTGATTTTCTGCACATTACTGGAATTGTCTTCTTTCTTTTTTTCCTTGAGAAACAGCTCTGTAACATGTAAAATACTGTCTTCAAAGATATTTCCAGAGGTTGTGATTAGAGTCACATCAATGATTTAAACCACACAGGGAGGGAGCCCCAGATGACAGATCCTGTTTGGTTCCTAGTTGGGTGAAAAATTTATGGCTAAAGTCGGAGCAACATTTAACATTTATAGGTGAGTTAAAGATATTATTGAAAAGTAGATTGCACTAAATTAAGTTGTATGTTGTTTAAAACTTGCACAAAGAATACATCAAAATCATTCCTATTGCAATTGTACATAGATCAGTGGAGTTTTATCAAGAACACATTTGGGCCAGCTGCAAAATAATGGTAATAGCTGTATTTCACTTACAAGTCCTGAATTCTCCGTTCTGTGTTCCTTTTACACAGCATATGCAATCGTGTATGTTTGGACTCTTGCTATCTTTCAGCTTTTAGAGCCAATTCTCAATGCCACTGAAGTTACTGCTGTCTATGCGACCAGAAGTTGGTTGAACTGGGCTTTGACTCTGAAGATTACTATTAACCATTGGTAGATGGAAAGAGAAACTAGAAATCAAGTCTTAGACAAAAGCTGTTCAGCTGATGTGCTTCCCAAAGTAGTATTTCCTGTGGATTTTGGAAAGACCTACAACTCTGTTTGCAAGAGGAGGGCTGGACGCTTCATTAATGTAAATTGGGGTAGCTCCCCTGATTTCAGAGACTCGGTTACATCTACAGAAAATCTGATCTAAAGTCTTTATTTATTTATTTATTTATTATTTATTTAACTTCCAAATGTTAATGTGTATTTTTTAGCTTAACCTCTTAAAAATAGATCCCAGTTCTTGTATTGTAAGAAAGGTTCAATTTCATCTGGCTTTTTCTCCCTCTATGATGGGGATTCATGTTGTACTGTTTTGAGTACTTCTGAATCTGCTGATGTGTGGGAGGGAATTGAATGAAGGTCATAAGCTGGCCATTTTCTCTGAGCTGAATTTGACAAGAGGTTATGCTGGCAGGTAGTCATCCAAGGTAGTCGTCATGCACAGGCCATTGGGAAAAGCTGCAGTGTCCCACGTCAACAGATATCCCCTCTGTGAGAGTGACCAGCAGAAAGTTGGCCTAAGTGAAACACTGAGGACACCGACAAGTGGCTTAAAGAGAATGTGTTGATCTTTTGCATCACTCCTGCTTTGTCCATTGTGAATCCCCTGTGGAACAAATCACTGTGGAAAAGTAAATACATCCTGCGGTGAAAATGGTAAGGGGAAGCCTGACTGCTTACAGCTCTTTGCTGAGCAGAGTATTACATGGGGACTTAGGAAGTCTGGATTCTTTGGTTCTGCCCTTGATTGCTGGAGAAGAGGACAAGTCCCTCATCTCTCCATCTGTAAAATGTAAACAGTCAAACTGATAAGGAGTTCCAAGATCAGTGGATCAGAAATGGCAAACAAGTCATTGCTGTTGTTTGGTTTGGGATCTGAATGAAAGAAGCCATAAGTGGAGGCAGGGTGTGGGTGAGGGCACAGGCTCAGCTGAGCTCATCAGATGTCAAGCAAAATGTTGAAGTTCTCCCAGTGTCTTCTGCCTTTCCGTGGTACTTTTGGAAGTATCTACCAGTGGTGCTTTCTGAGGCACCAATGATCTTCTAGAAGAGGCAGTTTCAAGCCCTGTGTCAGACAGGAGGGCCTGCTGGGGCTCTCACAGGAGTAAGCACCTACAAATACCTATGTCTTTGCTCAGAATCTCAATCCAACATTTTTGCTGTTAACCACCAAATTCAGAAGCTCCCTCACTTGACATGATGTCCAGCTAAAGCACATAATGTTCAGTGAGCAACACTGTGCTCTGTTTTTACCACCAGCACCAGTTTTAATTTTGGTTATTTAAAATCACTTTCAGACTCATGTCCAACAGAGGCACATGTTACCTCTGAGGGATGGGATGGGGTTCTGTGATTATTTTCAGGGAAACTCAGGAAATTTCTGAGAGCGTTTCACATATAGGGAGGTGAGGGGAGTAAAATAAACAGTCATCATTTGTTTATGTAATTAAGTTGCCCCCCTTCCCTGTATACACACACACTTTTTTAACAAGCACTGGAGATGACCCAGAGTTTCCAGGTTCAAATGAAAACCTGCCTAAGTTTTTTCCCCAAATCTAGAAATTATAACACGTGAGATTTGACTTGGTAGCACTGAGGTTAAATGTTTGGAATGGATATGGGGTCCTCAAATCTGGATTTAATTCAGTAATCCACTTCCGCTAACTTTTCTCATGTGACTTCACATTTTGTGGTTGAAATGTTATGTTTGTAGTACAGTGCAGGTGGGACGTATAGCATGTAGACAATTCAATGCCTACTTGCCTGGTGTCTCTGCCTACAGACTACAACGTGCATGCACAACACAGTGCAAGCATGTTTATCAGAGAGCATAAGCACCTGCCAAGTTCAGAGGTCTCACAGAATTGCTTTTAAAATGAACATTAAAATCACCCTGTAACAGTTGGGGGAACAGAGGGTTGATATGCAGCAGTGATGGCCAGTTGCCTAGAATATCAGTTCCTCTTCAATAACTTTCGTATGCCAACTATGAACTTATAAACAGTTATTTTCTTTATTCATTGTCTGCTTATTGGTGTCATGCCCTTGTGATGACTCCTGCTAAAAGGGGTGACATAAGGTAGCCCAGAATAAAGTTTTTGTGTGCAAACAGGGCTCATCTGTGTGTCCATGCACACATTTTTTAATTGCTCCTTTGAAGCTGTCCATTCAGAAACAGTAACAAAGCATCTAGGAAGTATAAAACCAACAAAGAAGTGTTCAGATGTTTCTCATGAAGCAGATTTTTTGGGATTAGTTCTCATTCTTTTTTTTTTCCCTTTAAACTGAATTTAGCTCCTCTGATCAGAGCCAAATTGACAGCTTTGAATACTAATGTAATCTGCTTGCTCACAGGAGAGGTACAGCAGGGAGAGCCACAGGACAGCCTTCCTCATCAGCTTTCTTGGGTTCACAGAGGGTAGTTCGTTCCCTCAGCCCAATGAGTTCTTGGGACACTTGGCAAAGCTGCCTGCTGCTGTGTCTTGCTCTGAGTGGGAGCTGATCTGAGAGAAGGGAATCCTTTCATACCAATCAGCACATAGCCAATCTGGAAGTGACATTCAGGGAAGGTATCTGAACCTAGGGAGAGAGGGTTCTCCAAAATAATCAATCAGTAAATCAAAAAAAAATATCAGTGGCAGTGCAAAAAGCCAATAAAATGTGTGCTGTTGTCAGGAAGAGTGTTGAGAGGAAGACAGAAGACATCATTTTGCCAATATATAAAGCCTTGGTGCATCTCCAAGGTGGGTGTTGTGTGCATTTCTGGTCTCCCCATCTCAAGAAGGACATAGTAGAGTTAGAGAAGAGCCACTAAAATGATTATGGTTGTGGAACAGCTGCCTAAATGAAAGAAATTAAAATACAGAAATTCTTCAGTTTGGAGAGGAGAAGGCTGAGGGAAGTTATGCTTGGGGTTTAGAAAGCCATGAAGATGGCAGATAAGGTGAATGCAGAACTGTTATCCACCAAATCCTGCAGTACTAGAACCAGGGGGAACTCGTTGAAACTAGTAGGAGAAGATTTAAAACAGATACAGTGTTTACACAATGGAGACTGAACTTCTGGGATTTGTTGCCACAGGAGGCTGTGGGGGCAGACAGTATCAGCAGACTCAAAAAGGTCCATAAATAACTACCAGAGGGAATAGGCAGGGACATATCCTTTAACATCCTTAATACAACAATTGCGGATGCTGGGGAGTTTGAAAGGAAAGGCCCGCGGAAAGTGGCCAGGCTCACATTTTCTCTCCAAATAGCATCTGCTGTTGCCACTGTTGGTGTGAGAAAAGGGGGTTAGATGGACCACCGGCTGGACTCCGCAGGGAGTTTCTCATGTCCTTATGTGGTAGTGAGGCTCCTGTCTCCATGCCATGGAGAGAAGAAGAAAGCTCCTGAAGGTGATTCAGAGCAAGACCTAACTGTTCCTGCCCTGAATCATCTGTCAGAAAAACCTATCTCTCGCCATCAATTTCAAAGGAAATCTACCCTAGACAAAAGTTAGTTCTGTGAATAACCACATTAGTCACAACTGACACAGGTTGGGTTTGAACTTCTGATTTAGAACTGAAAAAAAGTGTCACATACAAAACCCCCATCCTTCCTCCCAACACCTCCAGTCATTTTGTTGAGGGTTTTTAAGAGGAAAAACATTATCAGAGCTCAGTATTATTATAATGATTATTGGTTAACTCTGATCACAGGCAATTGGAAATATTTCCTCAGCCAGTGATGTTGAAGCAGTACGTCAAGCTCTGGTTAAGATGAAAAGTTAAGAAAACATCTTTTGTATATGTTAGACTGCTTTCTCATAGTCTCAAAGCTGAATCACTGGGAAAGACTGCCTCTGCTGTCTAGCTGTGAAGCTGTTCTGAATTGCCCAGGTATGGCCGGATGTCCCAACATTTGTGGGAAGCCTGCTGCATGTCACCGTCTGGAAACAGAAACAGGCGGTGAGGCTGGAATTGCAGAATGACATCTGAATCAGAAAGAAGGGAGAAAATCAGGAGGTGATTCTTTCATATAAAGCTACCCCAGTAGCTTCCTGTGAGCACTCCAGCTCATAGAAATGAAATAACTGCTTGTGTAAGGTTTGGTATTTCATTACCAGATCTCCACATAGAGTGAGCTATTTAGACATACCAATACAGACATTTTTACTAGAGTTACAGATGTTGTAAGACATTTTTCGGCATCTGGTGAAAATCTGATACATCCAGGAAAAAAAAAAATTGTTCTCAAGCATATTCTGAGATTCAAAAAAAGGGTAAAATACAGTAAGAACTGCACAAAATCTAAACTTGTCTTTTAAATGTGTTCCAACTGTGAAGTATAAGGGATAAAATGACTGATCACTAGTAGCACAAATACCTGGTATTCAGATAGTACGTGACAGATAAAAATCTTTTCAGAAATCAGCTGATTAATCTCCACTGTAGGTATATGTTGTCTTTTTTAACTTGGACAATATGAGGTGGATGTTTGCTCACAGTGCTTAATTTGCTGTCCAGGGCTACCAAAGAAGTCCACGGTCAGGATGGAAATGGGAACCTGCCATGGTTCCCAAGCTTTTTCCTCTGCTGACTAAAATATGTTGCTACCTACTTAGGAACTGTAAAATCACTCCAAGCTGTGCAAAACCTCCAACAGAAAATGTTTAGGATGCAGTTAACTGGTCTGTGATGGAACATTTCATTATCTGTAGTACTCCTCATCTCATTTTCTGGCTGAGCTTGCAGATATTACCTTTGGGACCATTATTCACTGATTCAGTTTAGAAAATTCCTTTTGTTTCCCTCACAAGATGTCTTTGTGAAAATGAGAAGCACAGTGTTATTAGTGTTTGGACAAGTAAACGGTTAGCTTGCACACTCCCTCTTTTGTTCAGTTAATGTTCAGAAAGGACATTTGAATAGTATCAGCTCAGAGAACTTTTAGCAATGTGATGTCAAACCTCTGTTGCTCTCATTTGGAACTGTTTTCTTAGTGCTTGCAGGACAGAAGTCGAAAGTAGTGTCATGCCCTTTTTATTGTCAGTGCAAATGCTGTCCACCTCACATGAAAAAGTTAACTTGATAGAAAGAGTCCAAAGTATCTGACCTTCTCTCAGGGCACCTCATAGTTATATGCAGGGCTGCACAATGCAAGTGCCATTACTCTACAGGGGTAAGAATTCAATTTACACTGGCAGTGCTTTCACAAGAGCATTTCAGTTCAATTGGTAAATATTTCCAGGTGGCCAGGTCTAATTTTAGGGAGGGCAAATTTGCTAAGGATAGATAGCAGGCAGGATTTCTATAAGTCTCTATCAGTTTGGAAAAAGAAAATGTAATTCAACACAGCATTCTTCATGAGATTAACTGGAGGTGCAGCATTCTACATTCTGTGTCTCACTTCTCTGTGTCGTTGCTATTAAAATCCATACTCTAAAGACACATACACTCCTCTTACAAAGATATTCTGGAATCAGCAATGAAGAAAAATGTTATTCTATGTCAGCAGATGAGGCAGAAAACAGAGATCACGCAGCTTTATGCTGGAAAGGCAGTGGGGCAGTTTTTGACTGGTTTTTGAGTTTGCATGCACGTGCAGGTCATGAACAAAGGTAAGAGCATGCTGTAGGCTAATTGAGACATCTTTCAGCTGTAAAATGAATCAGAAGAGTAAAATGGTGGCTCCTATTCAAAAGTTCCACCAGAAGCATCCTCCCAGTTTCAAGGGCCCTTTGTGCCGTCAGATGCTGTTAGACTCTTGTTAGTCATTGCTAGTGAAAAAAAATCAACGACATACAACTAAGTTTGGTCAGTTTGCTCAGCTGCTGTTGATGTCACTCCTTGCCCACTAAGAGTAAGTTACTGTAATAATCCTCCCCGTTTATTAATCGTAACTCTGGAGAAAGCAAAAATTGGATGACATCATTGTTCAGGAGGACTGGCTAACTCATACTCAGCTTTAGTCAGCTTTGCTATAACATCTCTCGCATGTCATATGAAAATAATTACCACCTCGCACTTTCCATGTCTGACCAATCATCCTCTGTTTTTTTCCCTCTTTATTAGGCCACAGGCCTCTGCCTATTTCAAACACCTGCTGAAGGTGTAATCTATTTAGAGATGAAAGAGAATGTCTTTAACTGGAAGCTGGGACATTCTAGGGGATCCTCATAGGATGAAGTCACTTGCCATAAAAAACATTAGTGATATTTATTATAGTGAAAACGTCATCTTCCATACTAAAACAAATTAAAATGCTTCAAACACAGGCTATCATCATATTCTGATTTCAGCATTGGTACATTCCACTAGGTATTTTCTGCTCTGCTTTTGTTTTGGATAGCATAAAATGTTTGTCTGCCTGTCCATCTATCTATATAAAAAGGCTGATAAGCCAAATTTCAAGGGTAATTTTTTCATTGTTGATTTTTTGAAGGATATTTAATTAGTGATTTGCTAAGAAGCCAATGTCTTCCTAGTCTTACTGACCTTGCTGTATACCGCCTAAGACCAAGGAAGAGATAGAGTCTACCCTTCACTTTTAACTCCACATTTCATGATTTTGAGGCCAAAATATACCTTCTTACTTCAAGAGAAATGCAGTTGGGAAG
The DNA here is from genome assembly GCA_013399115.1 of Anseranas semipalmata. NCBI lineage: Eukaryota > Metazoa > Chordata > Aves > Anseriformes > Anseranatidae > Anseranas > Anseranas semipalmata. Next base: position 92,375 of record VXAA01001614.1, read on the forward strand.
ATGTTCTTAGCCAGAAAGGGAGAGTTATTTCACTACAGCAAGTGTCTTTTTCACACTGGGGAAGGAAATACAGGTGGGACATCAAGTTAAACAGCTGGCATCTGTTATGAGTCAGGGGAAAGGGCAAAAAAAGGGGGCAGTCATTCCTATCTCAGCAGTCACTTCTCTTTCTTCAACTTTGTAGTGTTTCATCTTATGTGTAATAATTGTGATGATCTATGTTGCTTTCTAAGGATGCTGGGGAGTTCCTTAAGGAAACATCACAACATGATATAATTGCAGAAGAACAGATTTAACCCCATATGATCCAGATTCATCTCCTACATGTTAAAGATGTAGAATTTCACTTACTAGAATCTGTGTTCCCATCTCTCCGATGTCACTTTTACAAGTATGTCCGCTCTTGATAACAAGGATCCTAAGGACCAGGTTCAACAACATTACAAGTTCCTAAATTCTCATTAAGGTTAGTTGTTGAATCTGAATCAAAGAATCAGACAGTTTCCTTGATAAATTACTTGAGTGAATATTTGCCATTATTTGTAGGCAAATGCACTTTAGGTCCAGTTTAAATTTATCTAATGTCAGCTTCCAGCCACCCTATGTTTTCATGGATTTGTCTACTAGTTAGAGATGCCATTACTGTCTGATACCTATTCTTCCTGTAGGAATTTGGAAAGTGTCATTAAAATTGCATCTTAATATTCTGTTTGGAAAGTTAATTGTTTGAGCTTCTTAAGTTTATCACTGATGAATAGTCTTCCCTCTTTAAGTCGTTCTTGTATTTTTCCTGAAACCTTTCTGATTTTGTGCTCTTGCTTCAAAAACTTTTCTTTCTTTATGTGTGTGTGTATATGTGTAGTGCCATAGACTGAGGAAACACCATTTTCTTACTGCTTTGCAGCACAATACAAAGAGCTTCCTCATTTCATTTATTTACTGTAACCTCTTAATTTATTTACCCTGGGGTAAAATGCCACATCCTGTGAGTATGGCATGTATTCTTTGTTGAAAGATGTATGGCATTGCTCTCCACGGTACTAAGACACCTGTTATGCGCTTGAACAGAACTTAGGAAGCTGGGTCAGCATGTAAGACAGGTCACCTATATAGATTGCTGTTAACTGAGCGCTCTGCCTAAGTGATCTGCTATTATTGTTATTAACTGTGGCACCAAGCTTTCATTACCTTTAGCTGTTGCCAGTAATGATTTAATATTATATTCCATATTATGTAGTCAAATCACTATACTAAATAACAATGAGACACTGGAAGATTCAGTGGAATTGCAATGAAATGCCCTATTCTGTGCGGTTCTTCATGAATAGTTCTGTTTATCAACCAATTGTTAGTTAGATATAAACCCACTTAATGTCTCCTGTGTTGATTTTACCATGCTGATTTTGCATTCCAAATACTAATCAGTATTCCATGAAACCATGCAGATTGGTATTTCATTATGTTATTATTCTGATTTCTTTTTTTTTTTT
>VXAA01001614.1:93887-142118 GCA_013399115.1 Anseranas semipalmata
TTTTTACTGAAGAAATCTGGAATCAATTATTTTGCCCTGTGCAGTGTCGAAGTATCTAATGTGCAATAATAATCCTCATCCTATGTACCTGTTTTAAACTGAGGAAAAGGGAGCTTGAATTAGCTGAATCTTTAAGAAACAGACAGAGTGTAATGAATCTAAGCTTTTTTTTTTTTCAATTATCTGAATTTTCTCTTTATTTTACAAATATTAAAAGCCAACACCAAGGTGATAAATGAGCATGGGAGCCAACTCCTTTAAAATTTCTTGGAAAAAAATGCATTTGTCCTGGGAGTGGTTAACACAAATAGATTATAGAGAACAACTTCTGTAGTTATTGCTGAAATAGAAAGTAATCCATTATAAAACATGCATGCAGTCTCCCATTTTCTTTTTTACAGAAAAATACAGAACAGAAATATTCATCATGCACATTAGCCCTTTTACTGTCATTATTGCTGACAGAAAAATTCTGAATAGAATTTGAACTGATGTATTGCAGGTGTTCCTTTTCTGCCTGATTTATATACTAGTTGGGACAAGAAATATTTATTTTTGCTATTAACAACTATTGATCATGGAGTTTCATTAATACTTTTAGCTTGCCTTATCAATTATTTGCATTCCTCTGTGTCTAATTTATATTCACAGAAATAGCATGCTGTTCAATATTTCAGCAGAATCTATGGTTTTAATAGGTAATAAGGGCTTTTGGAGAAGAAAAAAAAAAAAAAGGAAAATCATATCACTAAAGAACACCTATAAAATAAGGTGATTTAGAGGAATACACATTACTATAGATAAGGACCACTTAACATCATATCAGCTGATCATGCTTAATCTTACAGTCCACTTAGGTTAACCACAAGATGACATGATGTTTAAGTTTCAGTCCTTCTAAAGGCTGTCTGAATGATATTTAACATCATGTTATTTGTCATATATATATGATTTTGCCTAATTTTCTAGTCCAGTCTGTCTTAAAATACTCTATAACCTTTAAAAAGAAGTTGCCCATGTCAAGTTTGGACTGTGTTACTGGAAAAATGGAGGGAACTTGCACTGCTCCTGCTCGTAATGTACATTGTTCTGCACATAAAGGGGATTTTGGTCTCTAGGCCATTAATCTGGCACCTTTCATGAATGTTAAATTCACAGCCAAAAAAAGTTTTGCCGAGGAAATAAAGAATCCTGTATATATTTCAAGTCTCAGGGAAACTATAGGCAGTCAGAAGTTAATTGCCCAGCTTAGGATTTGGCTGGAATGTCTTAACATGCTTGTGAATAAAATTCAGCGTGCCTAGATTTGATAACTTGCCCCTGTATGAACCCAATCCAGTATTTGCATTCTTGCACATGATGGTATACTGGAACGTCTACTAGCATCACGTTGCAAAATACAATGGACCACCAAAGTACATTGTATAACTTAAGTTGTAAAAAAAAAAAAAATGTGTATTTTTTCTAGTATTTGCTTAATTGAGCTTATGTACATTCATATATGGTTACATCTGCATACATAAACATATGTGAATAGATGAGTAAGATCTTTTTTTGGGGAAGACAAGTGCTGTAAAGTTAGAGAAATGAGGTGGAATTTTCACACATGTGAGTTCTGGGGGTGGTATGCCAATTTATGCTAATTAAGCACAGTTTCTTTGTCCTATATATGCAAGATGCTGTATCTTGTTCCCTCACACCAAAGAGCAAGGGCAGAGTTGGTGAGTCTGCTCCAGTAACACTCCGCATCTTCCTAATGGTTGTGATAAAAGAACAGAGCAGTAAGCAAAGAAACATTGTGTTGTTGTGTTCAAGTAGATGAGGCACAGTGCTGATTTCTCTGTTTCATTTATTCATCTTGCATAGTCACAGATGACTGAGACTGCCTTTTTCTCATTAAGGTGCACCAGGCTAGTACAACAGCCATCAGTTTGTACGATGTTTTGCTGGATGTTTTCTTGTCACATTTCTTGTGAAAGGCCCCTTGTCAAGGGCTTTGTGTCTTCTGTTGGTTTCAGCCTGTGGCATTCATTTTGGAACATTTTTGAGAGAATAGCCGTTGTGGAGTGTCTTCCCCTGAGACTATTCTTTGAAAACAGATTGTTGCTCTTCTTGAAACTGGTCAAGGGACTGCTCTTCGAAGTTTATCAGAGGCGTTGGTGCTAAGCGTAGCTGTCACTAAGGGTCTGCAGGATCCACCAGCTGTGGTTGCACACCCCATATTTCCATTTCAGTGCTTGTGTGCTCAGTGCTGTCAGATGTGACATGCTTCCTACTGTGTAATAGATAGATGACTCCTCCATCTGCTAACTGACCATTTCAGTCCCTTCTCTTTCAGGGCAGAGTTCTTTAACTCCATGCATTTGTAATGCTTGATGAGCTGGTTATCAGTCCTCACCGACATCTTTGTTCTCGGATATTTCTTCTTTGTTTTCTAAGATCTAAAGTTTCTACTGATGACAGCTCAGATTGCCAGTAATAAAAACATAATTGTAAACATCATATTTGGCCTTTGTAGCTGTCTTTCAAAGGATTTTCTCTAGTTTCTAATGTCCTTTGTTAGTCCTAACTATTCACAGGTCCCATTTTCAACCATCTTTGTATCACATTCTCCTGGAGTTCCTGAAGACTTTCATTGAAATGTCTTATTCTTCAGCTTTTGTTCCTGAGAAAATCACTGGAAAAAGAAGTTCTACTCATCACAGAGGATAAGATTTAGAAATATCAGAAGTTCCCCATACCTTGTTCTGGGACATCACTGATCCTTACAGCACACTTCCTCTTAAAGTTCCTAGTAATTTCTGTTGTAGCGTCATAATAAATGTTTTACTGAAACACAAACTGTCTTATTCTTCTAGGAAATTGGTTTTAATGTGAAAGAAACATATGTGGGTATTCTGACAAAATACCTCTGATGAAACCCTGTGCACTTTTTACCTGTTTTCTACCCAATGGCATGTAGCTGTATATTCTCAATTATTCCTTTCTTCAAACTACTCCTGAGATCAGTCAAATGCCCTTTTTTGCCTGAATCACACTTCCCTCCGTTATCTCTGGCTGCCATGTTCAAAATTTGCCAGTAATTCAGTGCTCCCACAGCTTGACAGATTTACTAACAGATTGGTACCAGGCTTACTGTTTAACAGGCCAATTCTTTAAAAAATTTTTGGGGTGGCAGTTACCTTGTGATTTGAGCATGCTTAGCTCTTTCAGTTTTGTTTTTACTTCATATGTGTCCATTCCATTTCCAAATTTTCCTTTGCATTCACTCTGTAACCTTTCTCTTTATACTCAGCTGCTGCATCTTTACTGAAAACTGAGGCAACATATTCAGTTCATTTTTGGGGTTATATCTCAAGTCCTATCCTACCCATTCTGCAAGAAAAAATAATTATTGTTATTTGTTTATTTCTGTTGAACAAAGGACCTTTTGCTGTTTGTTTTAAGAAAAAATCAAGAAATTCACAAAGTCTGTGTGGCTCAGTCTAACTTCTGACAATCTTCTCACTCCTGGACTTCCAAAATGCAGTCTTATGCATGTATACTTAGCTTCTTTTCTGTAAAAGAATCTCTACATAATCCTATTTTTCTTCTGATATCCTTGTCCATCCAGTCAGATCTGGAGTTTTTTACAGATGTCTTTTCGTCTTTTATGGAATACAAATCTGTGGTTAAAGAAAAGTAGGTTTTGTGTCCATTGGAGTCCTCAGACTTGACGGGAAAAGGTGAGGCATGAAAGCTGTTAGAATTTTTTAAAATTCCCAAGCTGCAACAGAATTTAAAAATCAAATTGGAAGTTCAAAAAAAAAAAACTGAATAAAATACACAGTTTATGGCATTTTCTATCTACTTCAACCATTTTTTATTTTATCTAAATGTTCATACTATTATTATTTGAGAATGTCATTTGAAAAGTGTTTCAAACCTCATTTCTGAATGACTGGCACTTTTACCAGGACAGAAATTGTGGGTACTTTTTCTGGTTTTGTTTTCTAATAAAGAAATTCAGCAAAACTGCCATTTTCTACTAAGCTTCAGTTTAGACAAATAAACACTTTTTCCTGGAGGAAAAAAAAAAAAAAAAAAACTTGCCTATGATCAAAAATTTTCCATCCAAATAATTTCTCCTGATTTATTCCCCAGAGCTGCATTATAATGCAGTGTCATATTAAGCCACTACCTTCTGTCACTTGGCTGTCCTCTTCACTTGACATAATGCAAGTTCATTATACACTGTAGTGTTCTGGTTCTGAGGGATTTAATCATATAAGCAAAGGTACAAAAAGTGTAGCAATTTGTCTTCTGGCAGCCCCACCATTCTGTATTGTATCCAGTTAAAGTGTTGTGGATGGGTCAGCCTTAGATGAATGGTATCTGTGTGAATGGAGGAGGCTGAAGAAAAATAGATTCTTTCTCTTTAGAGGGCTTCTACCAGTATGTCAGATGCTGAAAGGATTAATACTGGGATAGAGGTAATGTCTTTGGAAGATAAGCAAGACCAAGTTTCTAGCCAGTTGCAGCCATTAAGGTTCCCAGCTCAAAGGCACTTTCTACAAATGATCCTTTTCAGTCTTGCCACTTTGACCAGTTCTACCTCAGTAGTTATATCCCACCAACCTAACTTTCCATCATAGTTCTATCTACATGGTACCCTTCTCAAAGCCTTTCTGCACAGCAAAGGTGTGATGTTTAAAAGTCATCACCCTTCACTTCTGAGCTAAAAGTGTGAACTAGTGTGAAAAAGATTGTGCAGTTAGTGACATGCATAATGCTCAGTTTCATTTGTGACTGAGCTTCAAAACAGTCTTAATAACTTTGAGTCTGTGTTCTTAATGCCTAATCTTAGTGCATGGATTTCTAACACTCATCTGCTTAGTTTCACCTTTTGTCGCTGTAGGCAAAAAAAGAATGTGCACCTCAAAGTGAAATTTAAAATGTGTCCATTCTTTGCATGCTCCATAGAACAGGTGATCAACACAGTACAGAAGTTCTCACATTGTGTGGAGTCAACGTGCTTTACTGACTGTGAACCAAGCACATTGTGCAATGTAAGATTCTTCTTCCAGACCTTCTCAATGGAAACTGTAAGTCTCCTGAGAACAGTGACTTAGCAGAGAGAGTACCCTTCTTTTAGCACTGTTCAACTCCTAAATAAAATAAGTTTATAGCTCTTGCTTCCTGACAGATAGTAATTTATGTTTTGAAACTTAAGACCACTAACTCATAATTTGCACCACTTGACCATTTCTGGTCGGGAAAGTCTCAAGTGTGAACTCACACAGAGGCTAAATTATCTCTGGCCCCATGAGAAATAGTCCCTCCAGGTCATAGTTGAGGTCGTTATTAGAGTGTTTTCTAAAAGCTTGTCAGTATTCAGAGCATGTTGTTTGCTTGTTCTTGGGGGATTTAACCCTGCAAAGTGCTGAGCACTTCTGATAGATACTGAGCACCATCAACTTTCATTTGGATTAAGATAAAATTGAGGACACTCAATCTGTCTTGAAAATGTTTAGCATTTCGTAAGATTGAACCTTGAACGGCTTTCTTTTTTCACTTTACAGTCCCTAAAGAATCTTAAATTTAATTACAAAAATTCTGTTGAAGCTCAGGCAGAATGGACACTAGAACATGCCAATGATATTTAAAACTGTCTGTCAATGGAGTATTGAATTGCTCAATCTGGATTTTAATAGCTTTTTCTGAATCAGTGAAAATAAATTATTTAAATCCCACGTAATGTAAATGTAATTAAAATGTACTTTACATGCAAGACAGTGCATGCAGAAATTGTTGGATATCTCTCCTGTACTTAAAGGGGAAAAAAGACATTGGGCTTAGGAGCTCTTTTAAAAAGTCTAGTTAGGGCTTAACATTTCTCTATGCACTCCTTGAAATCAGAGATGACCAAATAATGAGATAAGTGGATAGCTCTTTTTTTTGTTGTTTTTAATTCAGTGAAGGCCTCCCAGTGCATATTCCTGTTGGAGTTGATGAATAGCTCCTTTGGGATGCTGTAGGCTCCACTCAATGTATTTATGGAATACCTTCCATTTACACAGGCCACATTTTTCTTGATCAGCCCATGAGGATCAGGGGAAAGTCAAAGAAGCAGTAAGCTCCTTTTTTTTCACTTCAGCACAGTTGTTTTATGCTCTTTTTTATGATTGTGGCTAACTGAAACCCCTGGGATTCAGCCTGGCCTTAACCCTAGAAGATAACGGCCCCCCCAAACCCTAAAGCTATCCAGTAAAAGGGTCCGTTAACCATTACTTTTCCTTTTCAGATGAGGCAGTCACATTATATAAGGAAGACTTACTTGGAATGAATAGGAAGAAAGGCTGTCTTTCAGCCCAGCCCACAAAACAGCAGCATTTTTGATGCACTTTTTCATCTACAGCTTTAACATAGCCTCAAATGCTTGTTATGTTTTCTTTACAAGGCCATTAGCAGCAGACCCGTGCACTGCAATGGCAACCTTAAATCTTTGTAGCACATACTCAGATCATGTGAGTTAGCCTGGAGTTGTACTTCTCCCGGATGGACATCTCTATTATTTTAGACCTACCTGATGGCTGAAAAACAGTGGCTGTATGGTGAAAATCATCTACAGCTGGTGAGAAGGGGATGTAGGCTGGACTTGGTAAACTGAAGGCAGCTTTCACTACCCTCCCTTCACCTTCATCACTGACTGCACTGTTCCCCTGGGTGGATGCAAATCACCAGAGGTCAAATGACCTCTGGGACCTGATTTTGTAGATCTTCATAGACTTGCTGTGTACAGAAAGATATCTCTCTGGAAAGCATCAAAAGATCAAACTACACAGCACTTGCTATTTGTAAAGTCAGAGGGGAAGGGAACAAAGTTGTCTGGTTTTCACTTAATAGGTATTCAGTAAACTGTAATAACACTGAGGATCAAGACACATTTCCTGTAAAATTGAACCTATTTCTGAGCATAAAAGATGCAGTTTCTTAACTCAGATTGTCTACATATGTTCTGACTTTGCATGTTGTAAATAAAACAGTATTGTTCTACAGACTATCCCAAGCGTTATTCCTGCTGTTTTACATCAGTTATCTGCTGGCTAAATTTGGGGTTCTTTCATGACCTCCTAGTGATTAGAAAATAGGAGATCTCCTCCTGACATTTCTGAGTATCTGGAGGCCAAGTCAAGTGGCCAAATTCTGTCCTCAGCGACTGTCATGACACTGCATTGTCTCCAAAGGACTTGCACAGGAGCTGTGCAGTTTCTGTCCAAAGCGTAAGACAGTGGCTTTAGCACAGAGTGCTTGTCCTTGACCATCTGTCAAAATTTATTCACAATGAACTATGATTCTTGGAATGTATTTTATGGCTTCAAAGTACACTGTAAACTGTATCCCTCCCATGATATAGATTAACAGTGGCATCCCCATTTTACAGTTGGAGGTCTGTATTCGTTGTAAGAGAGTTAGATAACCAAGTATATGTAAGTCAGCTGTACGTATTACTGAGGGTTAGAACTTCAAAGTATGTTGCTCAGCTTAGGGTTTATCAAAAAAAAAAAAAAAAGGAAAAATGAAAAGGGGATGAACGCACACTTCCTTCATGAACTCCTTTCCTGTGAGTGGGAGGTGAATTTCGTTCACATACTCCAAGCTAAATGGATTGCAAGGTTTGAGGTACGGAAGAAATCTCTTTCAGAGTAGCCGAGGCTGGTTTTTTGTTTTTGCCTTCTTACAGCAAAATTCATGCTTTATTTCTTAAAATCATTCTACCCAAGAATGATGATATTATCCTGTTCTCAGAAGCTGATGATGCTTGATGCTGTGTTCTTTCTATGGCACATTACAGTTCTGGATGCTTATTATTAATCATCATCTTTCTTAATTGTGTTACATAGGAACTGCTTTATGACCTGTGGCATGTGGAGTAGATGTTCTACGCACTGTTTGCGATTAAACATCGAATTCATAGTAGCCCACAGTGCGAGGAACGGCTCACAGATGGTTCCAGATGGTCCTTTCCAGTTCTGTGTTCTTACGTTTCCATTACAGTTGACGGGTATCAGCAGCAAAAGGTAACTGGCAATCTCTGTAACATCTCTTCTGTCAATTAACAATCCTCTTTGATCTCCATTTCCTTTGAAAGAAAGATGGAAAAGTATGTTATTTAAAATCAAATGCAGAAATGAAGAGTGAAATAGAAGGCTAAAAAGTAGTATGAGAAAGAAGGAAATTATTGTGATAGTTGGTTAGAAGGTTCTCACTACTGTATTTTAATCATTTTGCTTTGAATAGCAGTGCTTTGCTCTGGCTACCAAAACAAGAGCTCACCAAAGGTTTTCATCCTTCAAACAACATCTAAGAACAATGTATTACCTTTTTGCTGGTATTAGTAGATTTAAATTGCATTAGCCCATGTGTAGGAAAGTGTCAACATTTTCCAAAACCATACACAGGTGCATCTATATCTATATCTTTACTGGTATCTATGTCTTGTTAATGACTTGCATATGAAACACTCCGTATGTTCTTACGTGCTTTATGTATCATATGCGTGCACTCTGACGCAGAGGGATGAAGCAACCTGGTGAGGGAAGCTTCAGACCAGAGGGACTCACTGAAATGCAGAAGTGAGAGAACACCAGATCTGCTTCAGGAAAGATCCCAGACCTTTTTTTTTGCAACAAGTAACTCGTGCAAAATTACAACACTAATTGATTATTCTGAATGTATGGCTTGTCCATGCTGGGCAGGCACACACCAAATACATCCTGGTTAACAAGGCTAAGGTAGTACTGAAGAGCTCGTTTTCCACATAGTGCGTAACACTGAGTTTCATGCTCCTTTAGTTATTAGTTACGGGGATAAGGATACAATTAAGCCCATATATGTTTGGAAGCTCTCACTTAGGGAAGCTAATGTCTATGTTTCTGTGATTGTGGTTCTGTAGTTGTTACTCTTTGTATTAGAGTTGAAGCTGAACAAAACTCTAACCCCAGAATTAGGGAGATGTGGGATGGACTTTGGACTCAGACCAGAATTTTGTGGCTCAGGCCCGTCTCTGCTGTAAGAGTTTGTGTGGCTGTGGGTGAATGGTGGTGCTTATTCATGTTGGTACATGTGACTGCATATTTAAGAGTTTGAAATGAGAGCTGAGGAAGTAACAGGACCAATCTTGTGCTGTTGCCAGATCAGAATTTCCTTTCAATTAAAACTCTCTGCTAGTGTCACTCCAGCATATTTAAAAAAAATAATTTCCTGTGTGCCAGCACTTACAAGGAAAATCTCTAGCCAGTGGGTTAAAAGCTAGCATCAGCCTTGATTGGTTTCAACTAGGCCAGTGTCTCAGAGCTGGAAAAGAGAGGGCAAATCATGAGGCAGTTGTCTCCTGACACTCTGGCAACGTATGGCAATTGAGGGCATGTGGTGCTCTCAAAATTAACTGAGTTTTCCCTAAAGAGTGAACATTCTGGACCAAATCTATGATTTAGACCTATTCATCAAGGCATCTTAGAAAAGGTAAATTTGAACTTGCTATGTATAAACTCATTTTAATTTTCAGTGTTTCAGCCTGCAAAAGTATTCGGCTGGAGATAAAACATTGGATTTTTTTCCCCATTTAAATAAGTAATGGGGAAGGAAGCTTTAATCTTGCATTTTTTTTCTGTCATGGATTTCATGCATTGGATTTTTTGGTTTTCTTCTCAGTCTGTCGAGGTCTCAAAAGTGACCTTGACAAGTGATTTCTCTCACTTCTTCTGAGTGTGAATAATCCCAGTTATTTCTGTGTTGATGGTTTGTTTTTATTATGGATTTCCTTGAGCCTAAGAAGCTTGAAATAGCAGCTTTTATCTTAAAATGTTTAAACTTGATTGAGTCACAATAAGTCTGTAGCTGTCTGGATATGTAGATACATATCTGTTCTTGGCACCTATACGGCCTTCACTGATGCAGTCTTCAAGCATCTTGCAATCCTAACAGGGCTTTTCTCAGTGCCCCTGCCAGGCAGGGAAGCATTAGCTGCAGTTTGCAGACAGGAGGCTGAAGTGCGGCACAGAGTGAGTGGCCCGTTCAAGGCCTCCCGGGAAGTCCAAAGTGCAAGTTCACAGCAATGTCCACTAGGTCAAGCTTGTGTCTCCTCTCACCATATAATCAGAGTTACAGGAACAAAGAAAAACGACCTTGCTTATTATATGTTAACCCACTCTTGAGTTAAATTTGGCCCCTCATAGCACTGGTAATGACTTAAAAAAAGAAGATTAAGTAAGGAGAATGTTCTTCTTAAAAAAATACATCTATACAATCAAATCAAATTGTTAGCTAAGGGCAATTTCTCTTAGCAGGCTGTAATAAAAGCAGGCTGATTAAGCCTCAGGGACTTGGAAAAAGCAGCTCTGTATTTATGGAGTGACTTAGATACAAGTGAGACAGCAGATCCACACCAGTGAGCAGCTACAATGAGAAATAGTGACAATCCTTTGCCTGCAAGTGTTGAAAGAAACTTCTTGATATTTCAACTGGGACATGTTTCTAGTTGGCCTATCAGCCAATGCCACGTTTGTTGTTGATGTTCATATATATAGTGAACCCAGGAGTGTAACCCATATATAATCTGATATAACCCACCTGCACCCTGATAACTAAATTATTAAAAGAAGCAGGACTGACAGGACAGCGTAGAAGAGGAAGGAGGTGATCTGTTGGGGCTGTCAGCCTACGGGTCCTGTTATGCTGGCTCCACCTGAAATTTTGAGTCCTTATATGATTTGGTCCAAACTGACTTACCTTATTCTTCTGCAGTGTGAAATGGGAATAAGGACATTTTGTCTATACTTATACAGCGCTGTGAATCATGGAATCATCTGGTTTGGAAGGGACCTCTGGAGCTCACTGCCCACCCTCCTGTGCAGAGCAGGGCCAGCTTTGAAGTTAGACGAGCTTCAGGGCTAGATCATGCAGCTCAGGGTCTCTGAGGCCACTGGAAGGGAAGGACGTACTGACCACCAGAACCTGTTGTGCCAAAAGGCCCAAGGATTTTCCTCACCGCTTCTGCCCGTTACGTGAGACCTCGCACATCAGCTTTTGGCATAGGGTGAGGTGGCTGGGGGGAGCCTGGGGGGCTGGTTCTTTTGCACCTTAGTGGATGATGCGGGCATCTGGGGGATGCAGCGGGCATCCTGGGCACCGTGGGAGGCTCGGGCTTGGCACTGCAGCCCTGAAGCCACTCAGCTTGCTCCTCGCTGCGCAGGGGATGTGTGCATCCATCCTGACAGCCACCACACACTGGGAAAGGTGTGGCCGTAGATTCGGGGGGAAGCTCGCGGCCTCCAGGAATAAAATAGGCTGTGAAATCTCCTTACTGCTCCTAAATTCCGGCCTCGGGGGAGACAGTCGTTTCCCTTCAGCAAAGAATTCGGCCTGCACGGTTAAAAAGGAAAGCAAAAAGGGAAGCTGCTGCTAGCGGACCGCGGCTGCCTCGCTCTGCCCGCTCTCGCCCCTCGGAGCGCGCTGGAGCCGGCGAGTCCCAGCGGGGGCCGGAGCCCGGGCGCAGCGCTAATTAATTAGCAGGCGGCGCTGATTGCGGGCACTGCCCGCCTTTAGCCGGTGCTGGAGCGCCCTCTCCTGGAGCGGGGTCCCCCGCTGCCTGCAGGACGTGGCTGAACGCTCGGCACCTGGCCGGGTCCAGTGCCCCAGACCTGTCCCCACACCCCCTCCCCAGCTCTTCCCAGATCTTTTTCGTCTCCGTTGTTTACTGTCCGAGGGGGGAGGATGAATTATCTCGCACCTTCTCCACCGCTGACTTCTCTGGTGGTGCGCGGAGATAGGCGTTAGCCTGGGTTTGCCCCCTCGGTCTTGCTAAAACTCTGTGCTCGATAAGGAAGCACTGTTTTGAACTATCACTTCTTACCACTTCCAAACACCTGATTCTGGCAGTCTGTGGTTTTTCAGAGAGGCCCCGGACCAGTTAATCTGAGGAATTTAATGCTGGTTACATATTAGCATATATGGAGATTCTGCAGGAGCAGAAATAATTCTTTCTGAGAAGAAATAATGAGTGTGTATCACTGTTTTGACACCATCACTGTTATCAGAGGATGCATAACTCAGAAGGGCACGGTAGCTAGAGTAAAGATCTTGCAGAAGTCTGGATATGAGTATAATTTTAATTCATTTAAATAACTTCCACTAGGTTCAATGAGCTGTAATCCAGTGGAGACTTTTGTTTTTTCCTTCAAGACATTCCACAAGGGATTCTGCAGCCTCTTATGGAATGAATTCCACCAAGATAGGAAGTGCCTGAGGAACCACAGTCATTTGCTGCAGGGACCAATGAAGATTGAGAGCATCAGGAAAAAGGAATGACTTCTACACAGCTGTGAAGGGAGTACCTGGATGGCCAGAAAAGGAAATTGCTCTGTTCTTGAATGCACACTGCTGTCATGTGTGCAGGAGGTTTGGGGCAGCTGGGTTGAATGAGGCAGGAAAGTTCCTCAGAGTCAGAGCAGCCTTCATGCTTGTCATTGAGCTCTCAGATCAAACGCCTCACATACCGTCTGCTGCTATCTGGAGTCTGGCTCCTGACTTTGTTTTGCTCTCCCAAAGATCCAGGGAGAAGTCAGTAGTTGTGTAAGGCTGGAGATGCCATGTGGTATGCAAGGGAGTGGGAAAAAAAGCAAACCTTTGGCTTACGGGCCACAGAGTTGACATAGACTGAGGTTGTGGGCCAGCCACAATCATCTTGGGACTACTGTTCTCTTCTGCTGGCACGTCATCTGCCTCCAACAATGTGCTGACTGAGCTTGCTTGTCTATTGTAGCGCTTATCCTACCACTCCTTTGCCCTGTAGAGCATTTCTGCATTTCAGTTGTGGATCATAGCTGCTAGTCGTGTTTCTGTCCCTTTTCACTCAAGGCAGGAACAGAAGGAAAGAGATTTTCTTGCAAGCACAAATACTACCCTAGGGTGTGGGTATGTGCTCTTTGGGATCCTTGCTGGTTTTACCAACCTGTGAGTCTTTCTTTTGTATTCATGAAGTTCCTGTCAGCACAGTATTTAAGCTTTGGTTGTGGTATTTAATAACACAGAAGAGGGTCACCCAGACAGCCCTCCTCTCCCAACAACCAGACTGCACAAAGTGTGTTGCAGTGCTGTGGGTTGTACCCCACGTACCCTAGAAACTCGCAGAAGGTACGAGTAGTGTGTCTTCTTAGAAAAGGTGGTAAGGAGATGTTAGAGATGAGCATGTTTCATTCAGCGAGCTCTCTGCAAGCAAAGACTTGGAGATGAAGAGGAAGAAGCTTCCTTTGAGAAGGGCTCCAAAGTGCTTGTGGGACTGGCAAGTACAGCTAACAACCAAGATGCCTATGGGTAAAAATGTGTATCAAAAGAGAAATAAAAAGAATAGCTTAGAAGAATTAAAGCCTTGGCTTCTCTTTCTGTGCTTCCTCAGGAAAGGATATAAACTAGCAGCAAAATGTTCTCAGCATCAGCAAAAACTCCAGTGCTGTCAGAAAGATCTGAGATGTGTTAAACTGCTGCAGATGCAAACCAAAGTGGTATCAGATCTGATCTCTCAAGGAGCTGTGTGCACTGAAATTTCACATGAAGCCACACCCAGCAGCTTGCAGGATGGCCATCAGGACATGAGGTTCTGCTTATGGTCNTTCTTTCAGAAGTAATTTTCTTGCTGTGGTAGTGAATGTGGACAGTCTTACATTGGCAGCATGGGATAGTGAAGTGTAACAGTGCATGTGGCCCCTTGAAGGACCTGTGGGAATAGCTGGTCCCACTGTATAACAAAACAGTACCCAAATACTGGAAATTAGCCGAGAGCTACGATTCCCAGCTGACAGCCCAGAAGGAACAGAGAGGACTAGAGGCACCTCTTTTGGAAGGATAGGCTTTCAGAAAGGCCGCGGGACTAAGAGACTGTTGCTAAGTAAAAGAGTTTTTTCCCCCTAGATTAATTTAAAGGGCATTTCTGTCCAGCTTGCTCAAAAGAGGTTTATCACACAGCTATGGCTTTTGTTATCTTTGGCGAACTCAAAGCAAAACCAACCTTAACTGTGTACTCAAAGAGCAAACTGTATTTAATGTACATTTTCTCTCATCATCCCTCTGCTGTTCCTCCAGCCTGCTTTGGAAGAGGATTGTCTGGAGGTGACCTTAGATCATTTCACCGTCTATTAAATACTTGCCTCCCTACCAAGTGCAGAAAGAGTGATACTGTTTGCAATGGTGTGCTTTTTTGTGGAGATTTCTGTGCTGCATGAACAGCACTGCAATCACTAAACTCATTTTACTCTGATCAGGATACAGAAAGCAGATGGCAACAACTTCAAGTCATTAGTGTAATGTTTGACACCTCATACTTTATTTCTGTTTCACCGTCATAGCTATTGCTTATTGCAAAACCTGAGACTGATTTTTCATCAAAGGGACACTTTAGAGGAGTGAACAGATTTTACTAGGAAAATCCCCCCAAAAAGAACCGCATCACAACAGACAAGCCTGTTCCTCCTGGCATTTTGCCACTTACACACGGAAAGTGGAGAATTTCAGTCAAAACCTAATGAAGTAAATTAAAGGAACTTTTCAGATCTCAGCATTTCTGTTTGAGAGTTTGGTAAAGATGTGAAAAGATCCTCTTTATATGATGTTTCCTCCATTCCTATTAGACCTAGCCTCTTGATAGTTGCCACCATCCCATCTTCTCCCCAGAGACTCAACTGGGTGTGTGAGGCAGGTGTGGGCATGAGAGTGCAAATGTGTCTGTGGTGCCTGATCTCTCATCCTCTTACCTGTTAAAGCTATTATTCCCTGTTTTATAACAGCAAATCGGGGTTTCAGCACAGCTCAACTTTACATTATGCTTCTGTTGAAATAGGGATGAACACCTTCCTATCAGCTGAATCGTGCTTTAGTGCCCTCATCACAGATGATCTCCCCTGTTCGGGTGAGAGACCAATTCCCCTGCCTCGCTTCACACTGCTGGCTGTCGGATACCACTGGTATCCTGCACAGGTGGCTGTGTCTGCCATCTGTGGTTGTGAGCGTAACCCCGTCAGGTCATTTCTTCCTGGCTTGAGACACCTTTGGGCTGTTCTCAGGTGGATGGTCTGGCTTGGCATCATGGCTGGCACTGTCAGGTTGGAGGATGGTTTTCTGTGTGTCATCCCTCACAGATTTTTTTCCTTTGCTGTTTAACACAACTATGAATGTGCTGTTTATGTCAGTTTGCAGAACTGTGACCTGAACAGCAATGCCCACATTCATACATTTAGTGGCATCAACACTGAAGAAGCCACTTCTCTTCAATGGTGCATTCTGGAGATCCAGTCACACATCTTTACTGGCCTTTTATGCTGTGTTTAAGGGAGTGAAATAGCTGAGGGCTTTCTCAGCCATCTCATTGCCCTGTGAATGTTTTGAGCAACTGATATACCTCGCTGGGTGTTCAGCCAGTAACTTGAACTGCTGATGTTCTTCGCCTTGCACATCACGATTTGATATGAATAAACATCGACACTGTACCAATTGTTTATTAGTTTTGGCTTCTCTTTGAATTTTAGAGTAGGAATCATATTCTAAGAAATAGGTTTTTAGGTCAAATTCTCTCCTGTTTTTCCCATAGTCTGTCATTTCATGAACTTGAATCGGGTTTTTTTCATTTGTATTCTTTGGAACTATCATGTCTTTTATCTAAGCTTATATCCCAGGCCAAAAAAAAAAAAAAAAACCAAAAAAAAAAAAAACTTGTAATTTGCTATTTTTTTCAATACCTATATGATACTGTGTTTTTCCTAAACTGCTGAAATCATCATATTTCTCCTTCTGAGACTGCAAGGTTCTGTTCATTTGTGTCTTCCAAAAAGCCCAAGACTGTGGTGATTTAAATGCTCTTTGTTACTCTGTCCTTATAAAACAATGGATTTCAGTTAATGCAAAACTAAGGGGGAGAAATATATGTCTGTGATAGCTTTCTGACTGCAGAATGAAAGAAAGTATACTTTATTTTTAGTTAGTGTAGATCTGTTTATTGCCTTGCTAAGCATATGACCCATCCTGAAGCTAGATTATCTTCCATTTCTGTCTGCACCTAGACAAAAAAAGTTTCTAAAATATATTTTCAATTAGAATGCAATTAATTTATATAAGTAAAGCATTATGCTGCATAATATATATGCTATGTATTATTATTATATATACAGAATATATATGCTACTTATACTTACGTGTTACATGAGTAAAGTATTATGGTACATAATACTTTATACTACATAATACTGCATCAGAAATAGTGTGGTTAGCAGGACTAGGGAACTGATTGTCCCCTTGCAGGTGGCACTGGTGAGACTGAACCTTGAATGTTGTGTTCAGTTTTGGGCCCCTCACTATAAGAAGGGCATTGAGTTGCTTGAGCATGTGCAGAGAACAGCAATGAAGCTGGTGAAGGGACATGAAAACAAGGGTTATGAGGAGCAGCTGAGGGAACTGGGACTATTTAGTCTAGAGAAGAGGAAGCTGAGGGGAAACCTCATCACTCTCTACAACTACCTGAAAGGAGGTTGTAGCAAGGTGGATGTTAGTCTCTTTTCTCAGGTGACAAGTGTTAGGACACGAGGAAACAGTCTCAAGTTGTGCCGGGGAAAGTTAAGATTGCCTGTGGTCAGGCATTGAATGGTCTGCCCAGGGAAGTGGTGGAGTCCTCATCCCTGCAGGTATTTAAGAGATGTATGGATGTGGCACTAAGGGACATAGTTTAGTGATGAGATTCGATAGGTCACGTTGATGGTTGGACTTGATAATCTTGAAGGTCTTTTCTAAACTAGATGATTCTATGATTCTACATTGGTAAATCTTGAAACAACCAGCCAAAATTCTCTCTGTTAATACAGGCATAATATTAGTGTTCCAGTGAGGAGCACACGATGACTGCAGTGTTATTGAGAGGTCTCGGTATAAATAAGTCACTGCCCTTCCTGCACTAAATAAATACCTGTTCCTTTTAGAGGTGCTTAAAGAAGGAAGCAACTTCATCAAACAAAAATATTTTAAAATAAATGAAGAGAATTCTTAGTGGCTGAAATGTTTGTTTATATATATCTCGTAATGCTTTACAAATGCTTACAGGAATAGGTCAGTGAGAATTACTGTCATTCTCCAAATGGTGTATTTGCTTCAGTGCTTCTCCCAGCCACAGCAGAGCACACTATGTGTTGCAGGGCAGAGAGTGCTAGTCAGTGACTTATGGGCATTTCAAGCATGGATTGCACAAGTGACCCCATTCACATGCCTGGATGTGAGCACAGGATAGGGAACAGAGGACTGGGCAGAGTGGCTGCAGGAGAAAATACCCCAGCAGGGACTGTGGAGGCTAGAGTCACCATATTACCATGTGGAGTGTGCTGAAGCAAGGGGACACCTGAGCTAGTAAAAGGAATTCCTATAAATCAACTCTTTCTGCTTGGTGTCAGTTCCTTGGGTGGATGGTGTCTATTCAATCAGATTTAAGTTCTGTGTAATGTCTCTATTATATGGAAAATTGTCTGTGTCTTTCAAGTGATCAAACCTCTTTTGTAAATTAAATCATCAGCCATTATAAATCCATCACTTCCTTCATTCCTCGGGGATCTCTGTTACTGATTTTTAGAGTGTCTCAGGGCAAGATTAATATGGACTTAGTTCAGCAGACTTTATTTTCAATATGTTATAATTTCTGAGAATGTAGGTAATTGTTCCTGAAGGGATTTAATCAGTGAGTTTTTAAATGTACCCTCAGCAGGTCGCTCAGACCTTATGAATGCTCTGCTTGACTTCAGTGGGATGGCACATGTACGTCATTCCTCCTCTTCACTAATATATGCAACATGTATTGCTCTTTTATCTCCTGCACTGCAAAAAGAGGTTTATGAATCTGCAGCTATTTTTGGTGTTAGGCTTCATTCCTATCATCAAGCTGAAGTTTTACATTAGCTGTTTAGCCAATGGCATTTCTTTTGGCGGGTGGATCACCAGAATTATTGCACATCTTTGTGTGGCATTTTTTTCCAGATCACACAGATCTGAGGGTTGTGCTGGTTAGTCTCTCCATATGTGATCTATCACATCTATAGCAAGACTCTCTTTAACTAATTTCAAAGCTGAGTATTAATCCTAACATCAGAGATACAGCTGTGTTTCTGACCTAGAGGGCCATTGTTTCATTAGGCCTGATTAACTACAGCATTATTCCAGTTTTGCTCTGGTGTGGATTTATATCAGTATACAGCTTCAGTAATGTCATAAATTAAAACCAGTACACCAAAACCTGATTCAGCTGAAGTCAATAGCAGCAGTACTATTGACCTCACGTAGCAGCATGACCTGTTTGAAAGCAGTTGCAATGTCCTCGTATCTCAACTTCCTCATGGCTTTTCAGGACTGAATATGGAAAAAAGCCAAAGATGTTTGGTTTTAGCTTTCTGTATGCTATCAGCAACATGCTATTGCGCTGCTTTTGCAAAACACAGTGCGTATCTGTTACAGGGTCTGGTTCAAAGGATACAGCTCTGCTGCCATTGTCTATTTAGTTATTGTTTGCCCTGCATTCGCTTGGCCTAGAAAAAGATCTGATTTACTGCTTTACTGTTACCCAACTGTGGGACATTCTTGTGGCTTTAACTGTTTGACATATCCTTAAGAATGGTTTTCATTTGATTTTTAAAGCATAATTGATCAAATGAAGAGAAATTGACTGGTCCATATGCTTGACCCTTATTTAAAGAAAAAGAGCTTTTCCTGCTCTGAAAACCATTTGTCCTTGTTGAGCTTGCTTGCTAGCTTTTCATACTTTGAAGTGTTTTTTGGATGATGTAACATGGACTGTCCCATTTGATAGTGGGGATTTAACACCATTTACCTCAGTGCAACTCTGACAGTTTTACCAGCTGAGGATTTGGCCCTGATCTCTGCTTCTTTAATTTCACACAGGCTCTTTTCCAGCATCTCTGGTCAAGGTTAAATCAGCTTTTCACAGCAGTCAGAGAAAACATGGTTGATTCATCCTATATTCTACATATGAGGCTTTATTTTATTCCTGTCTGTTCAGAGATGTCTGTGTCAAGTGCCAAGCAGCTATCTAAACACTGCATATCTCCTTATAATAGAGTTACATGGTTCCCTTAAAATCATGTTTGAATTCCAAGTTTTCAGGCAGTAACACAAATCAGCCATATCACAGTTCCTACGGTGGCAAATGAAAGAGAAAGGTGACAAATGTGTGGCATAGTTCCTGAGATTACTCTGTCACTGATATGTTTCATAACCTTGGTCATGTGGTCTTCATCCTTTTCTTGGTTGAAAGTGCTGTGTATGTACCTGTAGCAGGGCCATCACATGAAGAAATGTCATGATGTATGTGTGAGGAGCCTCCTCTGTGAGGACAGGTATATAAACTGTCCCAGTAAATTGTTCTCATTTTCCTGCTCTAGTTCCTTCCAACTGTGGTGGACTTTGGCCAGGTGGCTAGCTCCACCCTTGTAGGAATAAAATATCTTCCTCCTCCTAAAAGTCAGGAGTGCTGTGCCTCAGAGAGCATATCATATTTATATAGGGGATAAGCACTCAGCTCAAATGAATTCTGCCGAGCTACTGGGTACCTGCAGTTTATTCTGGGCATCCTTCGTAATTCACTCTGGAACTTTTGTCATCAATTTAATAGCATAATGATTCCCATTCTGGTATCATTGTACCTATATTTACAGTGTTCACACCAACTAACATATATCATCTTTAGAGACATCTACTGAATATGGGAAACTCGGATAACTCCAGCTGTTGTTATTGCTTTTAACCCAGTGAGCTTTGGGGAATTATTCCCACCGTTTCTTGTGTTGTGATAGTGCAGTGCATAGTTTTGTGTGACATCTCGATTTTACTATAACTAATATGGAATCCATAATATAACAAAAGAAAGTTTGGATCTGACATAGGAGAGAATAAGAGAAAAAAGACGAACGGAGAGAGAATGTTAAAAATTGTAGATTTTGAGATTATTTGGCAGTAGTGATTGTAGACCTTTTCTACTCAGATCAGTCTCACATGAAAATGAGACTGTCCTCATGCTTACCGTAGCTTGCCTTGACTGAAATGGATCTCCAACTAACCCCCACTGGTAGATCCACAACGGGGAAATATTTGAATATCCTGCTAAACCATTTTTGCAATTACTTTGTGCCAGCAAAGTGATTAAAAAAAAACAACCACCACAGCCTGGGCCAAGATCTGGGCTTACTTTCCAGTTTCCCCTATGGGAAACTTTATAGTATGTGAAAAATAGAAGACACACCTGCTTCTATACAAGTTAAGTTAAAGTTCTGCTGGGCTTATGTGAAAAACAAAATGTTCACTGTTCCATCCAGTACCAGTTGAGAGGTTGTACATTCGTGTCCTAGCTCACGATAGGAATGATAATCCAAGCACATTGCTTTTGATTGCTGTTGCTTCATTTTCCACCTGCCTTAAATCTGCTTTGCTGTACACCAGCATCTCAGCAAATGTCAATTCCCCAGAGCCCCGTCTGCCAGGTTCCTGCCATAACCACCAAACCACACACGAAGGAGTCCTCCCAGGATGTGATCTACTCACCTGGCCTTGGAAAAAAGCAGTTCAGTTGCACTGGATCATCTTTAGAAGAAGCCACTTGAGTCGCTAAGAGTCAAAGAGAAATTTGTAACGAAGAAAAGTGTACTGTGTCCCTCTACTTAAATCTCATGAGCACATCAGGGGCATATTGTCTCTGTGCACAGGAGCAAGGCAAGAAACATTTTCCTTGCTGTTGAAAATGGAGAACTCACCACTCTAGAAGGGCAGGGGAAAGAACTCAGATGAGACTCTTTAGCCTGTAGTTTTGTTTGTTTCTTCCTTTGGCAACCTGCTATTTTCTAGTTTGTTTCAGCATTGCAAAACTCCAGCTCAGACTGATCGCAGTGGTTTCAAAATGCTGTGTTCATACCTCTGCACGGTGCCTGGCCCTCAGAGATGAGGCGGTGGTATATGGCCTCCAGCTTTCCCCGATGGCAGGTCTCAGGCCAGAGGGTGGGTCAATATGTGAGGCTGGGGAGCTGCAGCTGATCCTGAATGAGCAGATTTGGTGGCAGTTGTCTGTCCAGGGTAGAGCTGGGCAGTCTGTCTCCCAGACCTGTCATCCTGTAGAGTATTAGGGGTTACCTGCTAGATGAAATATTCTGCATGGACACTAGTTTCTCTATTTTTGTCCTAATAGCAGTGTTCAGCTGCAACTGTTTCCACTGCAGGATGCCTGCGTTAAACCCACTTAATCTGAAACAAGCAGTGGAAATCTGAATAGTGGAAATCGTTGGGGCCTCAAAGAAGGAAAAATAAATTTAAGATAACTTCACAAATGCTCAATGCATTTTCTGCTCTGCATTGTATTTCCATATCAAGTCTCTGTTTTCATAAAATTGTACTCTTCAGGAAAGCACAGGGCAAATGTGTTCTGTGAGTCCAAATACCCTCACTTCCCAAGTTCCTGAACTTTAGTTACTAGGAGCATCAAAGTCTGAGCCAAGCTGAAGGGCAGACCATTTTTGTAGCAGTCAGAGCAAAACCCTTGACCTCAAATGTCTTGGCTTATCCAAGATCCAAACGTTGGACCACACTTCACACTTCTCATAGTGACACTTATATTCTGCCTTTATCCAGAAGCTACCAAGAAGCCACTTGCAATGTCTTTAATGTCAAGACGTGTCTTTAATTGCAAGAGAAACTTAGTGTTGCCAGAGGTAAACAGAAGATATCAGAAGGAATATTCTGGTAGAGTTCATCGTGTTTTTGCTAGACTCGTCTTTGAGGCTCAGCTCATCATCCCAGCTCCTGCCAGAGGTTGCACAGCTGGTTCCTAGCAAAGAAGAGACACACTGCACTAGTTTGCTGACGAGCAAAAAAAGTGGTTAACTTCACGTATGTCTGCACTTCTGTATCTGTGCAGTGTGCTCATTGTTGAACTGGACGGCTGTCGTGGAAAGACCACTGATTTTCTTCCCATGTTCTTTAACTGTAGTCACATGTGGCCAAGCTAAACCCCCGCAGTGCAACTGTTTTTTCCTATTTACACATGTTACTAAGAAACATCAGCTAAGGATATGTTATTACAAGTTTGGGAATGACCCTATTATTGGCACAGGGCCAAGCCAAACATTTTATTTCATTTAAAAAAGCAGAATATGATAGAGTAAGTAGTTATAATTATGATTGGTAAGCAGAGGTGGAGTGCTACTATGGAACAGAAAGACGGGAAATTCCAATAATCCTAATTAATAAGCATGGTCATTAATTCAATCGGTGGGATTATAAAACAAATGTCATTCTGTCTTAAGAACAGTTTGTCCACGAAAGGGCACAGGAGACAAACTGTGAAACAGACTGACTCATTGATCAAGGCACTTTGATATGATAAAGATGTTAACATTGAGATTTTTTAAAAAGCTTGGTTTTGTGAATCATTAAGCTTCATGTCTATAATCAAAAAAAAAAAAGAAAATTAAAAAAACAGAAATATGATTTAAGTAGCAATGAAAAAGACCTAGAGGGGGAAAAAAATGATGAAATAGTCTTAAGAAATAGACAAAGAAGAATCTAAAACCCATTTAATTGTCTCTAAACACAACACAGAGTGCTTTCTCTTTGTCACACCAGTACTGTTGTAACTGATTCCTTAGTCCTCCCTTCTCCTGTTTACGTATACAAGAGGGAATATGCTGCTTTCTCTTTGTCAGTCTCTTGTTAGAACATACGAACCACAACATTCTAGTAACAAAATTACCCTGTCTTTGCGGTTATTTTCTGAAGAGGGACAGTAATTCAGAAATGACTATTTTCCTCTCTTTGTACTGGTTACTTCATTGTGGACTCTAAATGCTGGCATGAGACACACAGACAGCGCTGGAGTCGAATTTGGAGGGGATGTTACTGGCGCACCCACTTGCACTGTTCTGCTTGAGAGTTTGTCAGTGTTTCAATTGCAAACCGCTCCTTGCGGAGATTTATAACTAGGTCATAAAAGTTCCCTCCCAGCTAAAATTTGCACTTCTTTTAAGTTTTATGACACAAACACAAAATAGAAGTCTGATTTTTTCATGGGATATATTTCATCATGATACATAAAGATTTACACACTTAAATCCCATCCTCGTTTGAAGGAGTTGCACATCAGCTTCCATCTGTATTCATTAGCATAGGAATATAGGGGCAAATCATAGAATCACAGAATCATAGAATGGTTTGGATTGGAACGGACCTTTAAGATCATCTAATTCTAACACCCTGCTGTGGACAGGGACACCCCTAACCTCAGTGAAGCCCATAGACCAATGCTGATTTACATCAGCCAATCTGGCTCATAGTCAGTGTCATTCTTTTGCTGGCTGTGGCCAAGTTGTTGTTTTTTTTTTTTCTAGTCTTTTGATCAGGATAATTTCAGCACACCTCCTATACAAATGGCAGAGAAGAGGGAGAATCTATTTCAATGTACCTTCTAAAATAAGAATCAAAGCAATACAAAACAGAGGTTAGAGTCTGAAATACACTTTTTTTCCTGTCTATCAAAGCTAGAGAGCTAGCAGCCTGAATCCAAACTGATCAGGGGTGAAGATGTCCATTGGCCTCATTGTCTCTGTGAGAAACCATAAAGTAACAGCTAGAAAAGTGCTGAGCCCACAATATCCATAACCCCCTCTCACAAGATGATCTCCACTGTTATACCAGGTACAAGGTGTATTACGCTCACTGAAAAAAAATGACATTTCACTTGTCTGTTAGTTGTATTTCATGTCAGACATGAGGATTTATGCAGTTTTTTCCTGTTGTTGCTTGTGGACAAAAGCTGTGTTTCAGTTCACGAGCACCATTTACAAACATTGCACAGTGCTGGCAATAAGAGCAGTGTACGGGCTGTTGTGTCAAAAGTCCGCTTCCTTCCTGAATCTTTAGCAGACTTATCAGAGATTTATGTTTTTTTCCTAAAAGTACTGACTTTTCTTCCACAGCTACCCTGGACTCTTGGAAGATCTTCCCAAATAGCCAAAAGCCAGATCTTTGGGTAGTTATGGTGAGAGCTGTGGGCTGCACAATTAAAGGATAGTGCAGTTGAAATGGTGCCAAATCCATCCTAAGTACAGGCTTTTTGCAAAAACACCACAAAAATACTTAGGCTGCCATTGCCCATTACACTTTTTCTAATAACACAGTTGCTATTTTACCAACCCAGTTTTCAGGGATTTAGTCCTCTTTTGTAGACACAGCCACGCTGTATTTCCTTAGCCAATAACTAGGGCCATGTGAAATACTCTCTGTCAAATCCCAAACCACCAAACACCGGCCAGGTTTCAGTTTTCATTATGAACTCAAAATTCAGACCAGGATGGTCTGTTGAGGAAATGGTTTGTTAAGGTTCACAAACCTTGCGAACAAACTTTGGCCCTATTTTGATTAACCCCACCTCTAACAGGAGGAGGCATGTTTGAAAACCAGGTTGAAGATGGCTCTTCCTGATGTATTTCCCAGGCCTTAGCCTAAGCCAAGTAGACAAACCAAGCCTCCACTTAGCCACTGCTTCTGAACAAAATCTGTAGTGTGGTCTGGCACTCTTTACTTCTCAGATGGTTAACCTATGTTAGAGCACAGCACTGAAAGAGCCATTTCAAATGATTTTGAAACATGCCTCGTTCTCAGCATAGGCATGGAACTAGCTAATCAGAGCTGCATGGATATAGTGTTCAGGCTTCTTGGTCTCCATCCAAGGGTACTTGGAGCTTGAGGTTTTAAGTTACTGCTCAGTTAGTTATATATTCAAAACAGAATGAGAATTTTAACTTCTAACTAAACTGATAAAAAATGAAAACTCCCCTCACCCCCGATTTTAACACTCTGAAACAACTCTCGCCGTTACAACATGCAGTGTGTGGGGGTGTGTAGGCATGACGCACATACTTTTGCTTTTGTTTTTTGTCTGTCCTGGTGTTATATTCCTGAGACATTGTTTTATCACCAGATGAAAGCCTTGGCACTGAAGCATTGCTGTGTGGCTTCTATTAGTGATAGTAATAGTCTGCTCCAGAATTACCCACCCAACTTGCCTTTGAATTTATTTGATTGAATTGACCTGTTGAGGTCTCAGACATGGCTAATCTTGTTCTCTGGCAGACTGTCTTCATTAGGACATGGCAGGATCCTGCAGAAGCAGCGTTCTGCTGGGATAGTGTCATTTCGCAGTATGCAGAGCTTACCGTCAGTAGGTTTGTTTGGTACCTGGTAGCACGGTGCAGATTTAAATGTGCTAGGGTGTTTGGGGGTTTTGTTTGTTTGTTTGTTTTTCTCCTCAATGTGAACTAGCTCCAAATCTGGTGTTCCTTGTACCAAGTCATACTAATGCCAACACAGGCAGACTGTATGTGAAGGGAAACTCTAAGTCTGGGAGAGGCACTAAATCCAGTATTGGTTGTGGCACTGTTGAAGCTAATTCTGGCTGGCAAGTATGAATGAGACTGAGTAATGCTGCAATCTGTCACCTCTCACCCTAGTTAGTATGACAGCACTCACAAGGCATCCCATATAAAAATAAAACATATCTGAAAAAGTGTTAGAAACTGGTATGAGGTGACTTGCTTGATTTGAAACATAGAGTTATCAAAGAAACCAGCCCTGTTCAGCTGTATCCATGGAGCAGCAGTAGCTTCTATGATTGCTGTGGGTTTGTAAATTGTCCATGCAAAATATTTTCCTCTCTTTCTCTCACAATATCTTAGTTTATCTATATATTCAGAAGAATTCCAAGTTTCCGTTCTTGGTGTTCTGTTCAAGTTTATTTCACTGCAGTGAGTCACGTAAGAGAAGTCAAACAACTTTTTTCCTGTGTGGCAGAATGGTTGAGCTGTTCCCATCTTAGGAAAGAGGGGAGGAAAAATGGGAAGACGTACCTAAGAGGGAAGTAGAGGACTTGAATCACATACATCTAACACCAAACGTCAGAGTACTATCTGCGGATTGTGACATACATTGAACGTATAAGAAAAACATTTAGAATTGATTAAAATACATCTTTTGATCCAAAATATGTAAACTGATTTGTCACAATCACCACCAGAAGATGTTCTTCATATGAGGACTATCTGGAAAGAGGGGCGATACATCAGGTGGGGGAATGATGGGGAGAGAGCAGAAACCACCAGGGAAAAGAAGGGAACTGATACTGGATAGTGAAATGGAAGAATCTAGCACTAGCTGGGAAATGAAAACAGGATCGGAAGATAGCTGGTCCAGGGAAGGACGAGAGGGAGGGAGAGGTGTGCTAAAGAGAAGTTAAGATCAGGAAGCAGGGGAAAACTGGAACTAACTGGCTGGGCAAAGATTTGAGGACAAACAGCTGATGAGAAGGTAGGCATGAAGACTGTGTGTATCCTATGGGTTGGAACACAGGAAAAGGAGGTATGGCAACATAAAGGGGCAGGTGGACAGGGGAAGTTATCACAGAGTGACAAGAATGAGTAGATGAGGAGCTACAAGGTAAAATGGGAATTCAGGCTGTCTAGACTGGAAGAAGAAGAGTGACTTTATGCATAAAAGGACTAAGGACTCCGATTTGTTAGGCAAGGAGAGAGATGCTGGGAGCAGTGTCTGGAAAGGTTTTATGAGAAAAATGAAATTGGGATCCTGAGGCAGCAGCAGGGAAGAGATAACTAAGACAAAGCTGTGTCAGGAAAGGTGAGACTGGAGGGGTAATGCTGATATGGGATAGACAAATAGCCGAGGAATGTGGAATAGTACATGTGATACAGTTCCTCTGCTGTCAGAAAATATCTGCTTGAATGCTAGTAGAGAGTGTCATTCTACTTCAGTGCTGCCAGTAGGGAGGTCAACAACCTGTTGCTATAAGTGATTCCATTAAACTGTATTTCTTAGATCTATGTGGAAAATTCATATGGTCGACAGTGTAGTACTTACAAGTAGTTACATGATGGAATTTCTGTTTTTTCACTGTGCCTTCTAAAAGCATTAACATAAAAAACAAGCCAAATTGCACAGAAAAATTACATATTGAGAGTCCTATTAAAGTTTCAGTTAAGCACCTGAAAGTTTTAAAATTTCCAAGGCGCTCTGAACTTTGCAATTGTGATTACATTTCCCTACACGATCCCCTAAATTTGTCCTCTGATACCATCTTTAATTGCAGGAATACATTTTTATTTTTATTTTTTTCCCACAGGGCACTTACTCAACAACCTTCTTTGGGAGTGAATCAGGAATGAGTACTGGGGCAAGGTATTGTCTAATATTCTTGCTTCATTTGTTACAAAAATCATGTGATGTATAGTGATGGAACAAGGGGGTAGGATGAAAAAGGACAAGTCATACAGCTATGATGGTTGAATATTGGCTCAGACGGTTAGATTTTCTCCCTTTCCCTTTACCATTCAGTCCCTGTGCCTTGCCAGGCATCACACTTTTCCACAGGTGGCCACTGACTGTGAGTTCCTCATTTCTGGGGTCCTGACAGGAGACTCTAGGGTCTGGTTTGCAGAAAAGCTGAGCATTCACAGCTGCAACTGAAGTTAGTGGTACTAGTATTTTAAATGCATAAAGGACTATGTAACGTTATATACCCCAAAATATCCATATCATAAATTTTAAGGGAACTGGTTAGTGAAGTCAACTGGCATGAGGAATACAGGGATTTGAATGTGGAGAAAATTTGGAACTTCTCAAGTCAAAGGTATAAAACAATCTGTAGTTTGGATCCCAACAAGGAGGGGGAAAAAGACTTACCAAAGATGGCCCCAGCCCTAACTGGATGAAAAAAAATCTCAAAGGGGATATTAAGAGTAAGCAGGGAGCTTACAAGGGATGGAAAAAAGGATCAACCAGCAAAGAAAGCTATGTCTTGGAGGTCGGGAAGTGTAGAGACAAAGTGAAAATTGCCAGGAATCAGACTGAGTTGTACCTGGAAAAGAAAATTATAGCAAGCAGCAGGCAGTTCTTCAGTCATAGAAATAAAAAGAGAACAAGAAAAAAAAGAAGATTGGGAAAAAAAAAAAAAAAAAGAATGCTAGAAGAAGAAAGGATATGGCAGGGATTTGATTTCCAAGGTATAACCCCAAAAAACAAATAAATACTTTACATCCATTTTCAAATAAAGGTGGTGAAGAGCAGGATGCAAAATACAAGTGAGGATCCGGAGAAAACAAAATGAGGTGAAGCAAAATTCAAAATACTTACTACAATCAAGTAAGGAGAGTGGATAATCTCCACTTATGAATGCTGAAAGAACTGGCACATGAAATTGCAGATCCCATGCAAAGTAATTTTATAAATCTTTAAAACAGTAAGTGCCAGGTAGCCAACAAGAGTAAACGACACATTATTCTGAAATTGGATTTAATATTTCCAGTAAATTGAAAGCACAAGTCTAATGCTGCTGAAAGGAAGGAAATCTGATTTGGGGAATTTACTTACCGTCTAGGCTTACCGCCACAATATGCAACATTTTAGATTATATTTTAAAGATAAGGGCAATTATAAATGGTGGGGGAAAGGACCCAGTTGAAGCTAGGTTGTATCAAATGTTGTTATGCCAGGATAAGCTGATATCTGTGTTTGATAATCAGTGGATTTAGTCTGCATGTACTTCACTGAAAATCTCTTGTAGATTATATACAGATAACATAAGTAGTTAAGAGGCAACAGACATGGCTTAATACTGAAGTTTCAAGGTGTGTAAAGGGTATGTAGGAGTGGCCGGTACTGACAGGTGAAGAACAGCTGGTGAGAGAACACAAATAGATGTCTGCAAAGAAGGTTTACCTACTCGAATATTTTCATTAATGATGCTAGCTCAGAATTAGCAATACACTAATGAAATTTGCTCTTGACTTCAAGATGGGAAGCACTGACAAAAGAAGGAGAGATCCAGATACTGTATATGAAGAATTGTATGACACAGGACTGGACTGTGTGTGAGGTCATGCATATAAAGAGCTAAAGCCAGGAATTTCTTCTGTAGGCCGGGAGCTTGTGAATTTTCCTATGAGCAAGGAGGAAAAAGGCCTGAGGTTTGGGTTTACACTGGGAAAACAAATGTCCACATCATTTGAAGGAGCCCAGGAAGTAGGAAATGAAAGTCTAAACTACATCAGGAAAGATAACTGCAGTAAAGATAGGGAAGTACTAATATTATTTTAAAAGGGATAGATGAGATCCAGTAGGGTGTACCAGGTACAGTTCTGGCCCTGTATGGTGAAGAATGATGAATTTAAACTAGAACCCATATCTATCTTGTCATAGAAAATAAATGCAGCTTTGCGTGCTTTGGTAGAAAAAGAGGCTGAGGCAACATATGGTTAATCTAAGTACATGTGGACAGGTGGAACTGGTTTGAAGGTATGGGGGAAGAAAGAAAGAAAGAGTGTAGTCAATACTGGATTTCAAGAAGAATTCCCTGAGCTAAAGGAAATTAAGGGCAAAAGAAGGCACGAATATGAAATACTCATGTATGCATTAGACTAGGAACTGGGATGAGCTTTGTGAGTATCAGAAGGGTACTGAAAACTTTCCGGCAGAAGAGAGATGAGCAAAAATGCTGTGCTGCAGCTAGCAGCCCCCCAGTGCGTACTGACTTTGCTGCTGCTTCCTCTCCCTCTGACAGGCAGCAGCATGGATTCTTCCCTCCAAGGTCCACGCAGGTTGCTACATGTTGCCTTTAAAATGTGTTTGTTGTTGCCATGTCCTTTGTGCCAGTACTTGTTGATTTTCTGAAGCCAGACATTACAAGTACATAAGTCACAGAAGAGACAAGGAATCCTATCTTGCCAGCCCGTTACAGCCTCATAAGTTTCACAGATGTTCAAATATATTGGTTTTGAAACGAAACTCCCACTATGTGGTTGAATTACTGCTGCTATTGAAGGACCTGCCTCCACCCTATCTGGCTTCCCTTTATTGTTCAGTGGTGCTTTCATGGTTGTTTGCGTGACTCGCATATCTTATTTCCAGTGATGGCTAAAGCTCTTTCAGAGTTCCCAAATTCCGGGCTTGATTCCATTTATCACAACATGTGGAGTTTCTACACTTATTCCACAGAAGTATTCCAATTTTTCTCTACCTCTGTCTTGCATTTGCTGTTACCCCACAACAGTGGGCTGGGTTAAGCTTGAAGGTCCTAACCCAGTATCTCATTTCTGAGGATGGTCAGGGCCAGATGACTGAAAAAGGATGTGGGAAGAGGGCAAAAGTAACAAGACTTCCTCAAAATACTCTTCAGCCTCCAGGAATTTATGGCTCGGGTAATTCCTGAGCCAGAGATGGGGCCTTTGCTTTCAATAGCTCTGATAGATTTTTCTTCCGTGAATTTGTTCATGAATTTTTAAACGCAAGTTAACTTATGGTATCCCACAACATCCTGTGGCAAGGGGTTAGCTGGCTTTACTGTGAGTTAAGAAAGGGAAAAGCTACCTTTTTATTTGTTTGAAAAATGCTTCCTGCTTTTCATTTGATGCCCTCTAGCTTGTATACTAGAAGATCCTGTTTGCCATTTTCTCTCCACCTGTGATTTTACAAACATCTATCAAGTTGTCCCTTAGGCTGAAGAGTCTTAGTCTATTTAATTACTCTGCATATGGAAGCCAGTCCATACCTTTTGTCAGCCTTGTTATCATTCTTTGTGCTTTTACCAGCTTTACTGATGGTTTGGGTGTAGTGGACAGTGGTTTCCTCCTGTGGTGGTTTGTACTGGGATTTCATATCCAGCCAGTGAACTGCTGGTGAACTGATAGCACCTTTGAATTACCAAGAGCTCAGTCAGGTGATGTTTTAGCTTTGAAGACTTTAATGCGGCTCTGTCCGCTGCTCAAAAGCAGTGCTCTGGGCTGCCAGCTTTGCACTGTCTTCCTCAAAGTGCTTAATATTTTCCCTGTTCCTCCCTTACTTCCGTCCGCTACTCCCTTTCCCTGCATGCATTCATCCTCTCTGGCCTTCTACAGACCCTTTCACACCACATTGAGTACTCCCATCTGAAGTATAACACATGTATCTCCAAAAAATAAATCTCTTCCTAACAACAAACACTGCATCTTCAAACGCTAGCAGATCAGAGCCTGTCTAGTCTACCTCTCCTAACTCTCCAGACCTTGCATGCTAGCTCCTGATTCACTGTCACTTCCTATCAGTTTCTCTGTATTTCTACTCCCAAGGCCCTAGGATTTCTCCTCCTTGCTGTCTCCTGCCCTTGCATCACCTACCTGTGCTAACTTCCATGGTGTAGCCATCATAACTTTGATAGGGTTGGTGCCCCATGCCTGTAGTGTTCAAGAGGCATTTGGATAATGCTATTAATAATATGCTTTAACTTTCGGTTAGCCCTGAAGTGGGCTCAGTGATCTTTGTAGATCTCGTCTGACTGAACTATTTTGTTCTATTCAGTTCTGTTCTGTTCTATTCTATTTTATTCTATTCTAACTATTCCCCAGAGCAGCCTTCCTCAAGATGGTGATCTTGAACTTGCCCTGAAGGAGGAAATGTAGCCCTATCCATGTTGCCAGTACAGGAGCCGCAGCTCATGCCCTCAGCCCAGCTTAGCTCACCAATGCACAGGGAAGGGAAGGCATGGGGAGGAGTAGCCAGCCATCCAGTAGCTGCATGCACAGAGACATCTTCACCATAGCCACAACCTTTGGTCCTGCTGGTCTCCTATGCCTGTGCCACCACTGGCTCAATGTGAATGCCCTCATCTTCAAGGGCCTGTCAGAGAAGGAGAGGAAAGGAAGGGAAAAAAAGCAAACAAAAGCAGGAAAAGGAGAAACAAAGTTCAGTTGCTTCTTTCCTTGCTCTTTCTTGCATCTGTCTTGAGGCCACACAAGTGAGCTGCCCCCATCTGAGAGCTGCTGCCGTCTCTGCCCCACAGACTGAGGCACTTTGGGATATTCTTACTGTTTTCAGGGCCCATTCAGGACCACCCCTGTGTGGTATCACTGTATGTTAATTGTCTAAGGCAGAGATAGGAGGAAGCAGAGCTCAGAAAACCAAAGGGCCATGAATGTAAATCAGTGGTTTCCCCCTTTCATCTCCTGGTCTAGGTTTTGCTTTTATCTCTGCTTCTCAGGTCTGACCAGTATCTCTCAGAGATCAAAAGATGTCTGGCTTCATCTTGTCTGCATTCAGATATTTTCCACTCCTAGTACTTGCTTGGGAATTGGTTGTGATTGTTACTGTGAAATTAACTGGATAGCCTGTTCTTGTTATGTTTGGCTACTGCAATAGTGCTGTGGTGAACTACACGTTTGGTGCTTCTGGGACCCTCTAGTTAGTGACAGGTTTAGTACTTACCAGAAAACTTGGGTAGCTGGGTTCATGACAACAATATTTAGACTCAAAGTTATGTGCCAAATGCAATGACAAATAGTTTGGTGACTGGCAATAGTGGTAGTGCCACAAGCCACTATTGGCATCAAGAACATGGAGCGCTTCTGCCCAAAGCAATTTTGGTAGTAACCACCCCACTACAGGGGGTGCAAGTCTTTTCAGCATTCTGCTATGTAGCACCCTTCTGCTTTGCTTTGAAGGCTTTCTCTTAATTACTAGGCCACAGGTTTATTCTGTGCTATTTTCTGGCTGTAATGGTTATTGTCATTTGTAGAACTACTGTTAGTGACTTTATCATGGCTGCATTTTGAGCTGCACATGAGAAGTCATTACTGGCTTCAGCTTGTCTTGTTCATGTCTTCTTGAAATATGGCCTTATATGCTTGAGACTAATGAACAAAGCAATTATTCTTGTTCCTGTCTCATACTGAGAAAAAAATCTGATTTAGTTGCATGATTTGTACTGACCTGCTGCTATTAGTGGGTTGGTGTGTCAGTGACATCAAATCTTGCATACTAATATGCTTTTGTGTATGTGTATGTGTATGTGTATGTGTATGTGTATGTGTATGTTTGTTTCTTTCTCAAAGCTTGAATTGGATCCATTGCTCCTAATAATAATTAGTGAACTGATAAATTAATCCAGTCTCAGAATATTTGCTTATTATATTACCAACAGAATAGAATTAAGTTTGATAAGTTTATTGATCTAATATATTCATAGAAAGCATTTTTGGTGGTGGGTTAATTACATTTAGAAGACACTGTGACTTAATCATTTGCTTGTTTTCTACCAGTTCAAATCTTTGTTGAGGACAAAATTGGCATCTGTGCGAACCGTTTGCTACATTATTCCCATGGCCTAGTCATCCCTAACTGCCCCAAACCACAAATCATTTGCTCATTCCTGTTCAAGCCATCAGTCTAGCCCTCTGGGCTTTGCAGAATCCAGCAATAAATCTAGCTCTGATGACCTAGATCTTCTGAACTCTAACCTTAAAATTAAGGTTAATAGTCCAGAGACCCCTAACAGCAAGAGGATTAATCATAAGCCATTTGTCTCTGATAGCCTAGCTTCTAGTTCTACAGGTCATGGAGCACCCAACAATAAAACTATCTTGTTAGTCCTTGCTGTCCCAAAAGTAATCAGAACCCTAGCTCTAACTTTTAAGCTAACCTCAAAAACAATATCTGACCCTGAATTAAGCAGGAGTCTTTGGTCTGTGGCACAATGAAGAGAGATCGTTGGTTAGCCTTGGTGTTAATGACATCAGAAACTGAAAAAAATATGGCTTATGGCTAGCTGCTGTAAAATTCTCACTGCTAGCCCATGGACTCATAGGAGCAAGTCTGAATGAGTAAGAATAGTTTCTGCTGTTATTATGGTTAGAAATGCAACTGAAACTAGCTGGCAGAAATGCTTGGTTTTGTGGCTGTGATAAGTTGGCAAGTTATAATTAGGAGCAGGTCTGGGTATAGAAAATGAGGAACCGATGAATGAGCTTTACAACTGGATCATTTCCTCTCCAGTGAGGCAAAGTCTAGTGCTGGAAACAAAGAAAAGACATAGAGGCAGCACGAGCAGATGCTGCCATATTCTTCAGAATCTGATACTGACCTAAAAATCTAATCTTAAATACCTAATGCTGACCTGAGCCTTATTCCAGTACAGAGAAACAATCATCTCCTGCCTTGCAAGCTACAGCAAACTACAGTTTGTCTTCAAAACCCTAGACTTAATCTACTCTACATCCGAGAGGCCAAGAATACTAAACTGCATGCTCTTCCTGAGCTGTCCATCACCCTTTCCCTGGAAGATTTGTAGAATGGAGAAAAAAAATTGTCCCTCTGTGCCTCCTGCTTGAAATCTTACCCTGTTCTAAATGCTGTTGTTGCCTTAATGCTAGTATAAAGGCTAAGAACAGGTAAAGATCCTCCTGGTTCCTTCTCTAGTGCTTGGTCTTTGAAGATGGCAGATCTGCAGTCCTGTAATAACAACCTAAAATACTCAATCCATGCTGTGCTGAATGCTGAACCTAACCCAGCAGTTTTCCTGTGCTGGCAAGTGGAAAGGACATCTTCTGACTTGGGTTTGAATATGAGTTGTTCTGAATGTTAGACTTTAGTTTAGGTTTACAGGTAACATCAGAAAGTAATAAATTGTGATTTACTTTACAGAGAAATTCCATTTGCCCAAATCTTGGAAGCCCCAAAGGACTTTCAACGGTGCTGATAAGTGGCTTATCATTAGTTTAAGCCTATTGCAAATTACAGATCTTTCTTCAGGTTTGGGCAAGGTTTAAGACTAGCTTTAGCTTTATTACCAAAACTCAGAGCTTCCAGTGAAGGGAAGATGATGGATGTAGCTTGCAGGGACAAAAGTCTTACTATGAGTGTGATTCCTGTCAGGGTTTCAGGCCTCTGCTTTAGGGTAGGGTTTAGGAAGTGAAAACTGTGAGCTAGATTCGTTCCTGAATCTTACAGGTACCGAGAGGGTAAGATGTTGGATGAAGTTAGTAGGGAAAAAGAATTTATGAGTAATTTCTTATCCCTCATCAGGCGCGACTGTATTAAAATAGGCTAGGACTAAACAACCTGCAACTCATAAGAACCATAAAATTAATCATAAATTATTTGGCCTGCAGGCTACTTACCTCATGTTGGTCATGTTGGCAAGTTCTCAGAATAAGAACAGTCCCTGAAGTTCTAGACTTCCTCTCCCCCATCTTACCTGTGCCCTGAAAGACAGGTTCTTAAAGTGCTGAAATTACTCATCAGTTATTTTTTCCTGGTAGCTGTGTCCCTCATCTCACCTGTTATGACTTGCAAGGTACAAGCATAAAAGTATTCAGACTTTTTCCCCCTTAGCTGCAACCCTGAAAGGGAGCTTTGCCTCCTTACAGAAGCAAAACTTAAACCATTTCTGTCACATGAACATGTGACTCTGGCACAGCTTCTAAGATTCAGGAGTAATATTAACATTACTTTTCTGAAAGAAACTGTGTCGGTACACCTAACCATATTAGTAGCCATAATCCAAAACAAAAATCATTAACTATTACAGAAAAAATACAGTCTTTCTGCTAACTTCATCTCTCCTCCTTTATCACAACTAGACTCAGAAATAAACATCATTCCAGATTTCTTCTTTCCCTGTCCTACAAACACTAAGCATTTGAAAGAGCTGCTTACAGCCTAAGAGAGTCGATTTGAAATTCCAATGTTTGATATTAGACCCAGTGCTATCATTTTTCTTTTCGTAAAACATGATCCTAACTGATCCTAATATTAATTCTGAGCTGAGTCAGAGAGAAAAAAGTCTGTCATACATTAACAACTACTTCCTTCATCCTTCTCTACCAACACCTGGAAGATTTAAGCTTGTGTCTTGCTTTAGGTTTCCTTGTGCTAAATTGAAACCCATGAGCTGACCCCAAGCCTCGCCTGAAGGCAGTCAAGGTAAACAAAGACATTTTACAGAACAAACATTTTACATTTTACATTGCAAACTCCCATTTTTAAGCTGCATCCTTCACCTACTCATTTGAAATTCCAAGGTTCAGGAAGGAAAGCAGCTCCTTGCGTCCTAATTCCAACCCTTGCCAGAAACACCTTTGCTGAGCTGCTACTTTGTGCCACTGGCCCTGAGTGCTCTGGCAAGGCAGCAGGTAAGCAGCTGGGGGAAGGGGGCAACGTTTTCCTAAGCAACCCATATTCACATGGCTGGCTAAGCAGAAATGCCTGCCAGGGTTGATCTTTAGAGGAAGATGCATCTAACCATTTGCTGAGTGCTGAGCATTCAATAGATGGTAAAGACGTCCTTCCTGGCTGTTGCTGTTTCATTTGCTGAAGTTTTAATGGGAGACTTTTTTTTTTTTTTCAGGCAGTAGCTTATTAACTCAGCCTCCAAGACACATACCCTTCCACTCTTTATTGTCCTTCATTGTAAGACATCTGACACCCAAATGCATCCATATTTCCCCTGTCCACTGATAGCAGGAAGCATGGAAACCCAATGGGCATTCCTGGAACTCCACCCCATATCTGCTGCCAGGCCTGTGAAGTGCAAAGGGACCAAGCTTTTCATGGCCATGGGCCTTCCTCAATCTCTGTACCTCAGGTCTTGGGGTGGTCCGAGGGGTGCCCCGAGGCCATCCACGCTGGCATGTCCACTGCCTCCTCCTCCTCCCAACTGGGCACAGGCTGCTGCTGGGCAACCCTGGCAAAGGAAGCATGTCAAAATCCATGCTGGGAACTGGAAATATTTCCTGTGGTGTCCTATCTACCGAAGTGTGCCTGTGAGTTGCTTGGGAGTGGGCCAAAATCACCTGTTTCTAGCAGTTTTATATGGTAGAGAAGTGTTTTCCAGTGCCCGGGAATGATTTCATTTACTAATGTTTATGTATCTTTAGAGATAAAAATTAATCAGTAGCAATTTCCTCTGAAATTCCTCTGAAGCTGAAGGTGTTGGTGGCATAGGTTTCTCCTCATTCCAGTCCTCTTCCTGGTCCTGCAGGCCCTGCTGGATATATCAGAATTCATACCTCTCCTGTTTCTAGTTTCTGAGATCCTAAGCAAATCTAGGCCTGTCCCCAAGAGCAACCGTGAACCACATCTAATTCTGCACATGCAGACAGACCTTACAGGGTCCAGCAGGAAAGTTCTTTCAAAACATCCTTTCAAAACCTTGGCTCAACCATACCTTAGTAGCTCACAAAGGCTACAGACCTTCTGGCAGTGATGGAGCTCATAGGATCTCACAGTAGCATGTTATCTTCTTATTCTAAAGCAAACCCAACTTAACTCTTCTAGTTTTTGAAAAGTTGAAGAGCTCTACCCTAATTTGAGGTTAAGTATTGGCTTATGGATGAAAATATAGTAGAAGTGGGCCATACAAATGGCCATACAAGGGCCATGTAAGTAAGTTAGATATTTTTATTCTAGAAAGCACACAACACAGGGGAGGGTATGATAAGGGTTTATAAAATCATTCACAGAATGGAAGGAATCAATAGGGATCATTTGCCCACTGTCTTTTCCAATGTAAAAGCTAGAGTATTAATAAATATTATATATAATTTCTAATAATATATTATATATAATTATATATATTAATATATAATATTAATAATTATAAAGAGACGTGTTTAAAAATGATGAGGAAGTTGGTTCTTTACAGGCCATCTAACTAAAGCACAGCATTCCTACCCTATGGATGCTGAGTGTTTAAATGGACTCAAGATGAGACTAGACAAGATCGTGAAAATGAAATTCATGTCTGAATGTTGGGGGTGTACAATCTGGCTTACTGTGTTTTATACTCTAGGCATCTCTTTATGATAATTCTCAGAGCTAGATGGACCTTTGGTTTGACACTCTATGGCCAGTCCCATGTTCCTAATGTCCAAGCCCTACAAGATTTTATCAAGTGTGGACAGCGGTCTGTAACAGCCATAGGTACAGGGAAGAGCTGCTCTCACCTGCCACATCAAATCCATTTGCTAGCCAAGCTAAGGTCATAGCACAGGGGCAAAACAAACTGGCCAATCCCTGCTCTCCCAAATCCTAACCCTGATCTTAACATTAAATGAAGCTGGAACTCTAACTATAACCCACTTTTAACCGCAAGCATTGCAATGAAGGGTTGAACATACATTCTCAGAGATGGTCATTTTGAACTTCAAGCTGGCACTGTAGGCATAGCCAGAACTAATGGTGTTTCAGAAAAAATCGTCATTTCTCACCCTTTCTCATCCTTTTCCTGTAAGTCTTGCAGGATGTAGCAATTAATTATGCTTTTTTTATTATTATTATTTTTATTTGTTTGTCTCCACTTTTGATATCTCTCACCAACAGTCATCCAAATCTATACCATAGCTTTTTGACCCATTATCTCACTAGCCATAAGCCTTTTGCCTTTACTGGCTGCAACATTTCAACTAGCCCTGTAAGCTTTGCAGGATCTGGCAATGAAATTCAGCTCTTCTTTTTCAAATCCTAATGCTGTACCCAACCTCAGTACTAGCTTTCCCAATCTTTCCATAAATCCTGGTAGCTCTAGTCCTCTTCCAATCTCTTCATCTGCTGAAAGCTCTTCTTCCTTCGCAACTGGCTGTACGCTGGGACAGATTTCTTACACTCTTTGCACTTGTATTCAGTGGCTGAGAATGTTAATATCTGCCTTTTATGTTCTTCCCACAGTATGTACACTGAGCCATGATTTCAGTCTGGCTGTGTCCTGAGTCATTGGCTTCTTTATCTTGCATCTATGTACTTGTTCTGCACACTAATGGCTGTCACTGTTTTGATTTTTCCTTTGGACAGCTCCTGTGCTGTTGACATTTGTATGTGTTTCCCCAGGGTTGAGGATATTTCTCTTGACATTTTCTCCTGCAAACTGAAATCACATGTCTCAAAAAAAGAATTATGCTGTTTCTGATTAGGGAATCTTTTTTGTCTCCAAAGTTACATGTGGATACCAGAGCTCTCCATTGTGTAACTCACATACCTAAGTAACCCTCTTCTTTATTTCAGGTAAAAACAAAGTACTTCCCCCACCTCCATCTCAACCCCAATACCCGTCTATAGTGTCCTTCTGCCTAAAATCCTTTACAAGTATCAATTATTCCTGTATTTCCCAGCCAAAACACTGGGTATGAGATAGGGAGAAATCCTTGCCCTGTTAATTCTTACGGTCAGTTAAGTATTCAGAATCCATTTTTCTCTTGTATGGTTTCTGTGATTATGCAATGCTCTTTGTCTTGAAATGCAGTTTTCCTGTAAAGCATGTTGTATTGCTTCTCTCCATAAGTGTTGCCTTGTTCTCTTCTTAAACTCGCACCCTTCTTCAGTGTGAGTGTCACTCCCTCATCACTTCTACCCTAGGTAGTAAAATCGCAGGATTTCATTATCTTTCAATTAAAGAAGCTCTTTATTAGGAGAAATCTGTTCACAGATGCTGCAAGTCAACTCCAGTTAGCACGATGACTACATAATGCAAACAGACTGGTGCCTCCTCCAGACTTTCTTCTCTAGCTTGCACTGCATGCACATTGCCACATCTCCAGAGAATGACTGAAGCAATCTACGTAATTATTGGTACACTGTGCCC
The DNA here is from genome assembly GCA_013399115.1 of Anseranas semipalmata. NCBI lineage: Eukaryota > Metazoa > Chordata > Aves > Anseriformes > Anseranatidae > Anseranas > Anseranas semipalmata. The sequence continues at coordinate 133,393 of VXAA01001614.1, forward strand.
TTTTCAGACAGTGTTAAGTAAAGACCTCAGATGGAAGAATTTTGCTTACAGGTTCCTTGTTTGTTGTTGGGCTTCCAGGGCTGTGTTTCCATGGATAACCCAGCTCAGCAGAAGCCATTTCCAGCTAGCTTTTTGGTGACAAGATACCAATGCAGCTGGGCTCTCTGATTCAGCTTGGGGGTGTGGGGGGACATGCAGGGGGAGAAGAAAGCAAAACAGTGTGGAGGTGGTGGAAGGTTTGTTTCTAGACTCTAGTCCTTATTCGGATTTCATTTCTGCTGATATCAGATCATTGATCCAAACAACACTACACCCGATTTGTACCAGTTTGAGTAGAATTCAGACTGGCAGGCCCCAGTGAATGCTGTCTGATAAATGCATGGATTGCATCTTTCAGTTCCTTTGAAAACAGCAGTATTGTAGTGATGTATTTGGCCTGATGTTTTCTCAGGGGGTTATGCTCAGTTCAATGGTCCCTGAACTACATTGTTTTACAGAGAGAGGTTTGTTTCATGCAATCTGTGCAGAGTTCATGCAGTGTGCCCTCCGATCTCTCCTTCCTCCAATCAGTTCCAGCAATTTGGCATTACTAAGAAGAGGGGGACATATTTTGTTTCATTTCAAACCCACTCACACACTTTTGAAATGAGGAACAGAACTCCAACAGGATTAGATTTGTTTTCCTTTTAAAGGGGGCAAAATGCCAATTTGGGCTGCTGTGAAGAGAAGGAAGTCCTGAATTAACAATGTATGAGTTCCTAGCTGTGGCCAGATACTCTTCCTATGAAGAGGGGAGAAGTCCCATGTTTTCAGAGGAGCCACTTCTTACAGCCACACCCTGTGACTTCTGGAAAGCTCTCCCTCTCTTCCCATTCTCCCAGGAAGCAATTCTGCTGTGGACATAAACTGTAGTCCTTTGCCCTCATTCCCACATATTCCCCACTGCGTCTCTAGACTTGCATTTATGCATTTGTGGATGGGAGAAGTAATGGCATTTTGTCCTCTCTCTATCATAAGGCAGTCGCTACATTTGTCTGCTTTGAGAGGTCTGTTTTCACGAGTCACAACTCCTAGTCATCCCCCTTTTGGGTCGGTGAAATCTGGAGTGGAGCAAGGGCAGCTCAATTAGGAGAAACTGAGCAAGAGAAATATGGCCAAGCTCCGTCTGCTGCTGCTGCCACTGCTGCCCAGGAATATATGCTGCAAGCAGGGAACATGGAGGATGTTTACAGCTGGAGGGAGTATGGATGCCAAAATACTCAGCTGCAGCTCTGGGCAAAATCTTTCTGGCCATGCCAATAGCATGAAACATTCTTCTTAGGCTCTTTAGGGAAGTCGTGTCCTTCAAAAGCAGGGGCTTGGTTGTGTCAGAGCAAAGACAGCCTAGGTTTGTTTATGGTGGTATACCTTGTGTTTTGCTGTCTTACAGCACCCTGGTCTGTGCCTTTGCTGCTGCTGTACTGCAGAATGGGTGGTAAATCTTGTATGTAGCAGAGCAAGCCTGGTTTTCTTTCATTTCCTCTTCTCTGAATGAATAAAGCACTATTTGCAGTAGCAGGCTGCTTTCTTCCCAACAGATGAAGAAATTCTGGAAGGAAGAAGGGCTGTGTAGGTTCCCATGTGATGATTTAGATGACATTTTTTTGTGGCTGCCCTCTTCATCTCTAAAAAATCTGCATATCTGCAATAATTGTACACACTATTTGCCCCTCCACTTCAACTTAAGGTCACTGCCTCTTGCCACTGTGCAATGAAGCTGGGGCAAAAGCATTGGAGTATGCAGCTCAAATTAGCAAAGGTGAAGCTAGGTAATGGTGGGTGAGGGCAAAGCAGCTGGCGAGATGGAGCTGTCTGCTGAAACAGCTGGATATCTCTGGAAAGCAGTAGCCCCCTGCTCCCAGCTGCTGCTGCCAGCACAACTTCTGTGCTCCTGCTCTTGTTTTTGTCTTTCTCTGCTGGGGGTTCAGAAAGCTGAGCAGCCGCTCAGAGACTGCTTTGCTGACGGGTCTGTAGGTAGCATTACAGTTTCTTGCAGATGTGTGGTACAATCAACAATGCAAACCTCTTGAACTGAGAAGTCACAACTTAGGACAGCTTCTTTCAGAAGCTTTGGCAGCTAGATTTTGTTTTAGCTTCTTTAACTTTTCTTTCTTTTTCCTAAAAGAAAGCAAAGATTCACACATAGTAGGCCAGTTGCAGCAGCCAAGGCCTTGATAAGGAAGCACCAACTATCACTATGGGTGCAATAAAAAACAAAGAGCTTGAAAACCTTGATGTTTGCCGTCCATTCTCCCTGCTCAGCTGAGGGAAAAGCATTCCCTCAGAGCTGCTCCGGGTGTGGGAGAGGCGGTGTGTCTGCCTCAGTGTCCTGCAAGGCGACCAAGATTTAGAGGTGTGAAAGGGACATGGGTATTTTCATTCTCCTCCTTGTGGGACCTACATCACCATTACTGTTTTTCCAACAGAAGCAGTGGAGTAGGAACAGAAAAAGGAGAGTTATGAGTTTTCCAACTCTCTCCAACTTCTTTTTCAAAGCCTGGGATTTTATAAAACTCTAACTCCAAAACATATTGAAAGCCTGAGCTGCTTACAAAACCTCCAGCTCCACAGGGTTTGCTTATCCTTAGTAATTATCACTTAATATTTGGCCCGGCACAGCTATCTTTCAGTCTTATAGGGATAAATGTATTTGTTTCACTGCTATCTGAGCTCTTTTTCACCATCAGACTGAAACCTATAGTTTATTATTTCTGGACAGAGGCCTACACATACTATGTGTTACTTCTGAAGTTCCCTCAGTCAGTGGGAAATGTTTTAGTATTATTAAATATTTTGCCAGACGCTGTGGTCTTCCAGCTTTCACAAAGATAGGGAGGGAAGGGATGTGTGGCTAAAGTGCAGGCTTAAGAGGTGGGAGACAGGAGGTTTTTTTCCTTATCTGTGCCAAACTGCTTAGGGATAAAATTCCTCTGGTAACAAGAAAGGCTGTAAGCCCTTAATGAGCTAGTATCTCCTCATACTCAGACTTCTCATCCCATCAAATTAAATGAAGTGTTTCATGACCACAGGTGCATTTAGAAGTAAGACTCAGGCCTAAATAACCCATGCAATACTTCTGCTTCTTGAGCGCAGCTTTGTGTCGTTGTTTCTTTGTGTGCTTAGAGCAATACAGGCTTAGGTCATATTTTTACGTGAGAAATTAAAGGTTACTTGGTGCGAAGTCCATGATTTCAATGTGTTTATTAGCTTCTCAATCATTGTATATTACTTTTCTTGTTTACATATATTTAGTCTATAGAGTTAATCTGGAACTATACATAATGGAGTTTACATGTAAAAGACACCAATATCAATTTACTTAATAATGCTGCAGAAAATACAAACTAACAGATAAATTTTAAACATACATCTTCCACATCTTCCAAGGTTTTTAAGGCTCTTGTTTATGGTGGAAATGATAAGCACTAAGTGCTTTAACACCTACAAAGTCTTTAACTTATGCAACATTGACAATTTTAATTATATTATTATTATATATTACCATGTGTTAGTCTAAGAGAGTGGTGTCAGAGCTGGGTGAGGCACAACATCAGGGCAAAGTATATTTGCAAGAGGAAATAAGCTAATTTCAGATTTCTGAATCCTCTAGTGCCATCAAGCTGCTCTCCTAATTTGTCATTCCTACACAAACGTCCTGAAGCTTGTAATACAGTTTCTGAGACTTCCATTAACAGCTGCCTGAAAATAACATGTGCCAGTCATATCATATGGGCTTATGTGTCCGTAGTTTCACCAGATATTCCCCTCTGTTCAAAGAGCAGGAGGCTTAGAGGCAGCACCAGCAGCTTCATAGCAGCAACAGAGCAAGAGGAAGCATTAGCAAAGAGATGACTCCACAGAGTCAGGGGTCCCTAAATCCCACAGCAATGGTCTTACTGCAAAAGAAGGAGGGTTGAACCCACACACCTCACTCAGATAGCTATTGTTCATATCTCAAATCTTCTGTTAGGCTGACCTTCAGTCCTCAGACCTCAGCAGGAGCAGCTCAGCTTCAAAACTCAAGCCCCTTTAGGTACAATTGCAGCATACCAATTTTAGAGCTGAACATGGGGGAATTCCGGTCTACTATATTACCCATCCACCTTCTCTCTGGGAGATGTAACCTGGCTAGGAACAGACTGGGGCTCGTAGTTTGGCAGAAAGAGGGGACGCAGGTGGATGTGGAGGAGCCGTACTGCCGAGTGCAATAGGACGCTGATCCCTTCCACCCACCCCATCAGCCGCCTGCTTCTCCCCCGGCAGCAGAGGCCGTAAGGACCGGTAACTCAGGCCATGGCGAGCGAGTTAATAGTTCTCCTAATGGCCTACATGCTCTGCATGCATCAAATGAAATGAGTATGAAAATGGTTCATTACCTGCCTGAGATCCAGGGTCAGGTTTTTCAAAGGATTTTAGGTACATAAAGTTGCAGGTGGACAGCTAGTAATGTTTACAAAAGCACTTGTGTGCCAGATTCCCATGGATTTCAGTATGGGTTAGGCACATGGAGATAGAGTGTCTTTAGGCATCCAAGTCCTTTGAGAGGTGAAGTATTTTGCATTTACTGCAGTGTCCTGCAGGGTGCATGAGGATTATTACTATAAAGCAGCTTGTGTGCTGTAAATCCAACATACTGGCTTACCCTGCAGTGACTTGTTCCTCTTCCCATACCCAGTGGAACAAAATCTGTTGTGTACATCCCACGTATCTACCATCCAGGGAACAATGCCTATTTGTTTTCTGGAAGCCTTCTCTTGAGTTTACTTTTCTTATTAAGAAGGGAAAAAGACAGGGGGAGAGAGAGAGAGAGACTGAGGCATCAGTGTCCAGCACACAGCACATTACCAGCTACACTGCCAATTAACGTGCCAGGATTCCCTTGCTCGCACATGTTATGTTGTTTTGATGTAACTAAACGACAGTTGCATTCAGCTGCTTCTTTCTATGGAAAAAAACATCTTCAAAAGAGCAGATGAGCGTGACCCCGTTTCTCATTTTGTTTCCCATTACTTTAATTGTATATATATTGAACATATCATCTATCGTGGAAAATTGCTTTCGTCTCTCTAACATCTGCAGGACACTACTATGGCAAAGACTAGTGCATCTGCTGACACAGCTTTTGCACTCCCCATTTGTTATTCCATTTCATACTCAAAAATTTCAAACCTGTGTTCCTGAAGCTAGCTTGCAAAACCCACTGATCTCACTGGGAAGTGCAGGTGCTCAGCGACACAGCAGATCAGGCCATTTTTGTTTAGGTGTCTAAATATGCCTTTACTGGCTTAGACATTTGAACTCAACGTTTTTGCTCTGGGAGCATTAATCTTGCATCTCCAGTGTACACTAAATTCCAGTTTGCTTCCTCCGTCTCAGTCTGTTAAAAATTTGGTTCCATGTTTTTATTAATACCATTCATCAGAGTTTTTTCCTTGGTTCTTCAACCACACTGCTTGCTCATTGGTGAGCCCCAAATGATCTACATGTAGTGTCCTGTGTACGCATACAGCATTCATTGTTAGAAGATGAATGCATCCATGATGCTGAGGCTGATATTTATTATAATTTCTTTGCTTAGCATCTTCTACTCCTTGTAATCCTTGTAAACCAGAAGAGATTCTGGTGGGACAGCAGGACTGGAAGGTTTGTGCAATTAAAACTGGGGCTAATATATTCTGTGAGTGGCTCTGTTTAATCCTGTGGCTGTCTGTGTGCAGCGCATGCATGTCATCCCCAAATGCCTTGGTACACATGTTAACAATGGGAAAAGTACTTGGTGGAAGAATGTAACTTTCTAACTCAGCTGCTGCAGTTGGCAGAGGCTGCTCCTCCCTTGGTCCACAATTTGTCTTACTAGATCTTGTGACTGTCTGTGAAAATGCCCCAATTGTTTTTCTTACATTTTCACCTGCAGGACTTTAAATTAGAGACAGGAAAAGGATTTCAGCAATATTGAAATAAATGTTTTTGTAATTGCACAATTTGCTTTTTTTTTTTTTTTCCTTACTGCATTTTTCAAAGCATTTGTTTAAAAATGAAAATACACTAGATGGGGAAAAAAAAAAAGAAGGAGATAGGAAACTGCAGAGTTCCACACGGTGAGTTCTTTTTAATCCTATTTTTTAGGGGAGTGAAAACAGTTAGCCTCCCTTCAATGAGCTGTCTGATTAGTCTCTATAGCAAATGGAAGTCTTCCTGAAAGCCATAGACATCCTGGGATACCTGCCAGGGACAAAGTCATTCATAACAAGGTTCAGCACCTGGTCTTTGCTTCTTGCCTTTTTTTCTTCTACGTGGTAGCATCACCAGACCCCAAAGGCTGTGTGCACCTGGTGAAGTCAGAACCAAGATCAGTATTTGGGACAGGGCAAAACAGGATCCGAGTTAGAGAGAGTGAGAACATTTCCAGAAACATCGAGCCCTGTCTTGCAGCTGCTAGCTGAGAGATGCACTGGTATCCAGCTCCTGAGGTGCCATCTATACAGTGCCTGTCCGTAAACCCTTCCAGTGTTTTGAATCTTTCCTATTGAGCCCTTGATCACATTAGTTGAGTTCCTTGCAAAAATAAATGGTTTTAATTTTATGATACCTCGGGCAAGGAATAATTATCAGGGAATATATCAAGGAATAATTTGGGTTTTGAGAAGGAGTGAATCTGGGATAGGAGCATGAGTAAAGCTCACAGCTGATATATTTTTAAAACCAAGTAGGTAATTTAGTTCAAATGCCTAAACATCTAAAAGCTCACACATAACATATTCAGGAGAATCTGAGTCCCTTTCCCAGAGGCAAGTAAGTTCCCAAGTTTCTGGGACTTTCCGTGGGAATTAGGCTTGGTGGGTACTTTAAAAACAAAAAGAAATAAAAAAGTTAATGCTTCTAAATGACTTTTGGTGATTTGCAAATGTTATGGTCCAGTCAGCTCAGTCCTTATTTTAGGCACAAAAGCATATATTTTCTCCTGAAAATCAGTGGTTTTTTGTTTGTTTGTTTGCTTGCTTTTTGTTTAATAGATTTTCTGTTTTCTTTCTTGCTTGGTAGAAACAGTTTCTTTTGAATCACAAGCAGAATATCTCTACAGAGGCCAGTAACTCAACTTCTTGATAAAACTAACTTCTTGGTAAATTCACCACAAGCCACAGATAAGAGGGCAGAAGCTTCATTAGTGCAAACATAAACATGGCTTTAGTGTTTGTATGTATTTAAGCCATTTACACATTTACACCTCATTTCTGTGTGCAAACTAGGAGAATGATAAAATGTGCTGAAAGCTGTGGAAATCAAATTGGAAGAGTCCTTGCAGATTTATTAAAAAAAAATAACACCTCTAAGTTTTTCCATCCTTGACTCTAATATGCCTGTCAGGTCAATCCTCTGTTGAAGTCAATGGGAGTTTGCCACTGTTTCAATGCAAATAGGTTTTGGTCCTTCTGCTGTAAATCCTTTATTAAGAGAATACTTCTAATCAGAAATGACTCATTCAGAAACAGAACTTGTGATATGTTTGAAAAACTCCTTTTCCATATTTAGCACTGCTTAAAATGTATTATTTAAAAAAACTTATAACAAATTAGGTCATGAAATACAACTGAAAAGTTCCCTTTTTTTTCCTCAAACCCAGCCTCTTCCTCCCTCTGCCCAGCTCCCCCCCCCCCTCAAAAAAAGTGAAGCATACAATAATGCCAGTAATTACGTGTTATGTGATTTTTATTGCCTTGCAATTTATTACAAATGTTTTTGTGGGTGGTACAAAGTATTTGAACAGGTTTTCAAACTAGTCAGAAATTTATTAAATATTGGTGATTGTTATTACAGGTTGTGTTTTATGATCTATGGTTGATTTATACGTACAAAAACCAAAAGGCAATGCAATGCAGCTCTCACAGCATTTTTCTTGTGGTAACGCTCCACAAATGTAGAGTGAGCCGAAGGGGCTTTATGCAAGCTGAAGAACAAAATTGACAACTACAGAAGCAGAAACAAACGCAAAAATATTCTGCATGCCCTACTGCTTCCATTACCTCAGGTAGGGTTTGTAGATAGTCAATATTTCCGCAGAGCTGTTTGCAAACTTTTCATAAATCTAAATATGCATAGGAAACCTGAACTGTAGATTTTGAATTCAGAAAGTTTTGCTCAGCTAAATGTTGAGGATCTCTTGAAAAGCAGATGTAGAAATATCTTCCAAAAGAGGAGTCAAGTAATTGCTGTTTTGATGTATGTCTGATTGAAAATCTGTATGATAGATTCAGGGAAAGGCACAAGGCACACCATGTATAACAGCTAGGACATAAGGTTACCCAGATTATTTCATGACACACACTTTTTAAACCGTGCAGTAATGACTAATAGTCAAAAAAGGACACATGGATGTATTTGCCCTGCAGATGTCCTGCAGATCACAGGCTAGCTAGCTGATTTTCTCAGAAGTTCTGGTAGACCTTCCATATGCTACCCCATTTCAAATACAGATCATAACATCAACCACACCATGCCCACGACCCCCCATACATCTTCTCTCCTCATTTGTTTCATTTTCGCTATTGGTCACCCATCAGAAATGATTCCCATCCTGACTGGTTTGGAAACAGATAAAAATGAACAGCAACTAACTACAGAAAATCTTAAATTTGAACAGGATGTTTTCAGATGAATAAGAAACATGCTTCTGCCTGAAAAAAAAAAAA
>VXAA01001614.1:142186-235440 GCA_013399115.1 Anseranas semipalmata
CGCCCCCAGCAGGTAGAAAACTATAGATTGCTGATAAACTTAGAATTGGGTACTTGCTCCACTGTACTTTATGATGGAAAATCTTGAGGAAAAAGCCACGGCTGTTGCACGCACAGAGGTGGCATCACCTTTACTGCACAGGCCTGGTGTGGCTGAACTTACAGACATCTAACTTGCTGGCCCAGAGACTGGGCATTAATTTGTCTTCAGCTGCCAGAGGTAGTGGTGGTTGGGAAATGAGTCACATCTCCCTCTGCTTCTGTTGTTGAAGCAGAGGGATTACCAAACTAATGAGCTGCAAGGCTGTCTAGGTTTCCCAAATTGTAAGGTCCCAAAGAAAAAAAAAAAAAAAAAAAGCATGGCTTGGGCTTTGGGCCATCTCTATGTACTTGCATTGCAGCCAGCAGCAAAAGGTTTCTGCTTCATTTCAGCCTTCAAAACCCATAGGATTTTTTTTCTCACATCCTCAAAACCAATGAAAAAGATTGGTATTCCTAAACTTAGAAGAAAGGGGTCCAGGTGACCCTTTGGACTGACAGGAGAGGGGAAAAATCCCAGGTAGAAATATATTCATATCCATGGTGGGCTGATGAAGAATAGTCTCATTTTTGATCCGAGTTTCATTCTGGCCCTGAAAGCAAATCCTGTCTAGACCGAGCAAGGATCCACATGGACTTTTTCTCCTCAGCCTTTTCCCTCCACCATGCTGTGCCTGTCAGCGTAATCCTAAACCTTGCCTAAATTAAAAGATGACGCTGCACACACGGCTCTCCCCCAGGTAGCAGATGAGAGGAAAGTCCTATAGCTTAAGCTCTACCTTTGGAAAATGTAAAAGCATTATAGTGCTGAAAAAAGAAGTATCATGCTGAATGACAATAGGGGCTTTTATTTATTCATCAGTTGTTGGAGATTTTGGTTGAAAAATTCTGTTAGCTGTAAATCTTTGGCGCAAGTTTTAAGTCTCTGCAGAATCCATTAAAATACATGGCTGCAGCAAAGAGGCAGATCATTCCGTCTTTAGGCGTTTAACTCCCATTTACATCAATGGAAATTAGATAATTCACACATCTGGTTCTTCGTCTAACATTTCCAACTGTGTGCTTGAGGTGCTGAACTTCAGACACTAAAAATGGCCTATTTGTACGGCTCAGCAACTCACCTACAGAAGTCTAGGTGCTGTTACGGTGAATAAAATTTGGCAGTCAAAGTGGAGGCACTTGAAATCCCTAATTATTTTTAATTTATTTTGTAACTTCATTTGCTCTTCAGTAGATGTGGGCAAAAATATATACAGCTTCTCTAGGTAAGTTGTATCTTCCACCATTATACCTTCAGATTTAGGGTACACTGATAAAAACTCCTTTTCTTAACTTTAAGGAGAGTTTGATTTCCTCCAATATTCCTTGATCCCTCCTAAATGTTCCTTTTCATATTTGCTATTTGCACTTTTCAAATTTATTACTAAAATACATGTGCCCATACACATACATATGCACCCATAATTATTGTTTAGGTGATTACACTTATGGGCTATTCATTTTTACTTGATATGGTAAAACACACACTCTTTAAAATACAGTTTTCTTATGTAATATTGGTAACATATCCATTTCAACATCATTTTCATATACACATTACAGAAGTATGTTTAAATTCAGCACAGCTTAAAAAGCAGATGACTGCTTTACTCTAAAGAATATATTCCTCTGTGGGTAGGTGATCCACTTGCTTTTAATTTCTCATCATAAATCATTCTTTTGAGTCTTGATATTTACATTGTTTTTTGCCTAGAACACATCCATCCAGCAAGGAGGTTTCAGAAATAAATACAATAATTCAGGTGATGTCAAAAGCCATGTGAGCATCCGTGTCCTGCTCTTACAAGGTGCTAAGTGCCCTGAGGGCAATCCAGAAGACACAGTTGTCTGTATGCACAGCCCTGTATCGTTTGCAGCGTGTGACTGAAACTCTGACTCCAGAGAAATCAAAGTCAGATCTTCCTTTGAGCTCTGTAATGCTGGGGCTTCACCCTGCCAATCTTTAATCAATGCTCTGCAGCTGGGAAGGGGGATCCTTATCTTCAGTGACTTCCTGCTCAGTGACATTGCACCACACGGCGGTGCCCCAGCAGTGAACCTTCTCCTCAAGCACCCAGCACACATTTGGGGCAGGGAGCATGGCTCTATTTTGTATCTTCCCGGGCACATATGTAGACATCATCAAGGCAGCTTGCTGGGTTGGCTCTGCCCCAGAAATGTGCTCAGCAACCTTTCCAGGCACTAACTATTAGAAGCCCTCATGATGCTAACTTAGGACTCGGTATGCTGAGTACTGGTAGGTACCTAGTGTCCTCTAGGTACTGGCCTTTCCCATGGGACATGTTTTTACAAATAAAAGCAAGGAGAAAACAGCCGAAGGTTCCTTGTGGAGATGCTGTAGAGGAGAGCAGCTGAACATTGTCCTGCCTGAGAGTGTGTGAAAACAAGGATGGGCTCATCCCAGCACTTGTGTTTGCAGAAGGGGTGACTAAGCAAGGACTCCGCCCTTTTTCAGAAGGGCTATGATTTTCAATTCCTTTTTAGAGTACCCACATCTGTGGTTCAGACATTCTTCTGCTGAAACGTTGCTCCTTTTTCCATCACATTGTCCTGGTGGGGGAGTTAAACTGGAAGTGTGGAAATGCCCCCCTGTACCTGCAGCTGAGTTTCTCAGGAGTGTGTGTGAGCCCCAGGCAGCATGACAGGGCTGGATGCCCTGCAGAGTTTCACCTCCCCGGACAGGGGTCAGAGGTGCCCCAGGGCCATGAGAATCACAAGGAGAGGCCATTTGCCTCAGAAATGGCTGGGTTGGAAGCAGGTGGGACACCGTGGATGGAGCCCACTCACAGCAGACTGGTGACCTTACATGATGGGACTGAGCCAGGTTGTGACAGATGGTATCCCTGGATCTGAGACTGGATCCTGGCTCTTACTGTTTAGTTAATTAATTGGGAGGAACATACGAATTAACTTGGTAAATTTTGAATACAGTATAAAATCCTCCGGTTTTGTAGATAGCTTGAATCTGATGATGAGTATAATGTAAGTTGCTGGTAGATTTTAGTGTTTTTCCCCTGGCCCTTGTCAGTTGATTTGCAGAAATAATTCTGGAAGGACACTACTAAAAAACCTATAATAAAGCTGGTGAGGTTTATTGGATAGGCAGTACTGCTGGGATAGAGACATTACTGACACTAATATGTACCTCAGTAGGGTTCATCTTTACCAAGTCCTTGGAATAAAACAAACTTTCATGGAGTGTGTTTTTCCAAAGCAAACATAATCTCTAAAGTGACATATCTTATGTCAGGTAGGCTGGAAGTCTGATTTATGAAGCTGCTGCCTGAAATGTTTTACACAGTTAAGACAGAAAGGAAAAGAGACAGAAATACCCACATTCCCACCGTGCTGATGGACTTCCCTGTGACAATGGGAGAAATGTGTAGACTGGGTTCATTGCTTTGCCTGTCAGATATGAACTGGCATTTTGTGGAGCTGTAGCCATGCAGGGAACCAGGGACGGTGGGGCAAGGATGAGCTTTAGCTGTGAAACCTCTTCTTGCAGGCACACCCTCCATGCCCCCAGCTTGCAGGGAGTCAATTGTCCCAGCTAAATCTCCAGAAGAATTGCCTCCCCTTTGGTGAGCTTCCACATACTACACACACTTTAAAGCATTTCTTTTTTATCCCAGCAGTGAAACAAAAGGAGCTGCCACAGCCCAGCCTCAGGGCAAAAGCCCCATCCTCTTCCATCATTTCTTTCAAGATGTGGGTGATGCTTCTGCTCCAAGATAGTCCATTTACCTCCACAGTGGCTTTTTCCAGCAGGTTTCCAGGAATGAGAACAGCTGGAGAAACTGAATGTTATGCTTCATTGATGGGGGAAATTCTCTGTACTGCAATATTAGTACTCACTGCCTGTTGTGGTCACCAAGCACTGTCATCAACAAGGTTTCAAGGGGATGGTAAGGAAGTGGGATGTACTGAAGCTCTCACGCTTGAGCAATACAAGTCCAGAAGGGTAATGCGGGGAGTATGTTTATCATGTAAACAGTGAACTGCCTGTAAAAGGGGAAGTTTTATGCAGTGATGGGGATGTGGGAAATGAGAAACCACGAATTAATGAGAAGCCCTACCGAGGTTAAAGTAATTTACTGATTAATCTTGATTTCACTTCTTTTGGTCAGAGTGTAAGGGAGAGACTCTTAGGCAAATAAAAAGTCATGATAAATCTTTTATTGACATGGATCTGAGATTATTCATAAGTGACTAAACCACATCAGTACCAATAGCTTATGCTGTACCATTGTACCAGCTATTTTGGATGTGCCACCTGGACAGCTGTTTCATATACATTTTTTGAAACCTTATTGGAAATCCTGTCTTCTATGTTTACCTGTAAAGCTTCAGTAGGGTATTTATTCTTTAGGGGGATTTTGGAGAATAAAAAAGTCACTAAAAATACCAGTGCAGTGGTGGTGTGATTAGAAGCAACCCAAATTTCCAGTCTAATTTCTTGGGACCTTCCAAGTATAGTTACAAAGTTGTGTAGAAAGCTAGGAATCTCCCCTTCTATTCTGCCCACATCCAGCCACAAGGTCATGCAAAAAATCCCTCTGATATCAGGATTTAATCTGATTGCTTCTTTCTGTGAAGGCAAGATTTCTGGAGAGGATTTCTCCAATTTGAGGAAATGCTGAGAATGGCAGGTAGAAGATAGCTTTGTTTTTAGGAACAGATATGAGGCACAATTCTTCAAGTGTATTTTACTGAACCTTCTGGAAATGGCCAGTTGATACAATTTATGACAAATGGGTATATAGATTATGACAAATGGGTATATAGATATTGAGGTGACAACTTGTAGTCCAGATCTATGCCATTTGAAATAAAGAAATGAAAGAAAGAAGGAAGGAAGGAAGGAAGGAAGGAAGGAAGGAAGGAAGGAAGGAAGGAAGGAAGGAAGGAAGGAAGGAAGGAAGGAAGGACCTGCCACAAAATTGTTTTCTTTTCATTTTCCAAATGTGAAATTCTCAAATTAGAGTGGCGTATGCTGCCACGAAGGCTATGTTAAATGCTGGAGTTGTTACAGGATGAAGATCCATTATCTTATGAATCATCTAGCAAGAAATGGGTGCTTTATATGAAAGAGAAACTAGGAACTTCCTCACTATGGTTTCCAATCGGAAGCAGCCTTGTGCTCTAATCCTGGCACATTGTGAGATGCCAGACTGCTACCATACCAATGCTATTTTGATGCTTTGCTTGAGCAAACTGGCCTTCTAGTCTGAAAGACTGTCCTTTATTCATTATATTTTATTATTAAATAGTTTAGAAAATGTCAAACTTCACTCCTAAATTTGCCAAGAGTAATCAGTGTTTTTCTAGATTTACCAAGATATTTGCACGAACAATTTCAAATTTCAGGAGCTAGAGTCTCATAAACTACCATAAACTGCATTTGCATTCAGTACAGAATTTCATATAAACTCACTTCCATCTGCTTTACCTGCCATGTTTTTCACATTTCTTTCTCATCCTGATCCATTTTTTGCTCACTATAAGTACAGGATGCCTAAATAAAAGTTTTCATTTATATATCCAAGTATATAACTTAGATAATTAAATAAGCATACAATATTGGGCCCTATGGTTCTGAAGCATTACTTACATTACCCTGGTTGCAACAGACCTCTGGAAAGATGAGTTAGAAGAATTACCTGACAGCTTGATCCACTAATACAAATTCGAGGAGGAGAAAAACTTTTGGCTATAAGAGGTCTTCATGAGCTACAGGATAAAGAAGAGCTGGGAAAGAAATTTTCTCAGAAACATTCACCTGATCCTACCTGGGTGAGAAGTAAGAATGCTTTCACAGAGAGAACAGGAAAAAGGGAAAGTGCAAAAGCAAGTAACAGTCTCAACACTTCCAGACTTCTGTAGATGAAGAGAATAACAACCACCATACTACTGTATAAGGTGTGTGGAGCCAAGATGGCAGAGCACAATTTGACACCAGATTTGGCATCCTGCAGGCCATCTTGGAGCCTTTTGACTGCACTGTGTTTTAGCCAAAACTATTATGATGCTAGACCATCTATGCTAAGTTGAAAGTTAATCTGGCTATTTCATCTCCCAAAGGCAAATTCTACTTTTAAATGTTTGGCCTTCAAGAGGAGAACAAGGCAAAATCTCCATATGTGCGAGTAGATTTATTTATTCTGAAACTATCTGCTCATGGAGAAATCAGGGCACATTTAGCTCACACATAATTGCCATGCATACATTGTTCCTAGTGTGCAGCTGGCTTGTATTTGACCAGCCCAACACATGGGAAAAAAAGAAAAATTGTTTGTTGCATCTGTCCCTTTGGACTTGGCTCAGTTGCTTTTACTTGCTGCAATGTAGGGTAATTTTTGCAGTATTGCTGTATAAATGAGGTTGAAGGAAATAAGAAAACTTGGGGTTATATCATGAACATTGTTCCTGTAGTGTGGTCACGGTACGCTTGTACTTTATGACCAAATTGTTAATGCCTTGAAATTACGATATCACTATGATCTGAATGTACAAAGTTAATGCATTAACAAGGTAGGAGCATGTGAGAAAGAGACAATATTCCCCATCAATAGCATCATATGAGAAAAAAATAGCCATTTGGGAAATAAATTTTCTTCTACACACAAGAAGTAACAGAGGGGAATTTTAAAAATGAGGTGTCTGCACAGATTGAAAGCAAAACTTTTGAAACTATTCAGAACTCTAACAATGAGGCATGCCCACAATGTTCACAACTCCTATCAAACTCTACATCCAATTTTTTTTTTTTTTAACTTTCCAGGTGATACAGATGCATGCCTCTATTTCAGAGCATCAGAGTTCACAGTGTTTCATGTCTAGCAGTGCAGTTCTGACTTCATATGTATAAGCCAAGAGAGTAATTTCTGGATGTAAATCCTGCTTAGGTCAAGGTCAGGTCTGAGTTCAAAGAAGACTAAAGTTTCAGTTTGGATTTGTTTACTGTGAAATCTTGCCAGACCTCTAGTGTCCATTATGTCCTCTATGTCTTTTAATGCAACAGTTCAATGATTGTGATTAATTCACAGGAGCCCACAAGGAGCCTCTTGATCATGTTTTACCACCTAATTGAAAATAAAGTTGAGAGACTTGTTGTCTTCACATGATGTTGATGGAGAAGTGGTATCCCTGGGACTCATAAAAATGTTCCTATCTGTATCACATTTTATAACAATAGAAATTCTGGTGGAGAAAACCCATTTCCATGTTCTAGCTCCTCCCTGCTAATGTCTCCTATTATGCAATGCTGTCATTATAGTTACTGGGTCATATTAACCTAAAATCTCTGATAATCCCTCTACCTAGTATGAGAAAGAGCTAAGTACTTCTCGAGACTCCTGAAGAGAAGTTCAAAAGACTTAAGTAGAACATTTAGATCTGTGAGAATATATAACCATTCTTCATATGGCAGGTCTTCTGTAGACTCCTTGATAAATGGTCAGCAGTGTGATGGCTATAATATTAAAGCCTCATTTCTATTGACATTTCTACAATGAGATCAAAGCATCACAATATTTCACCTGGTATCAAACTGGAAGCAGATCCTGTTTTCATTAAGGGCTGAAATGAAAATACACAATGCCTGAACCAAACAGTCCCACTCACCCTCAGCATTTTGCATGTGATTCCCTCACTACAGAGTGCTCGTGGGTTTCGATTACCCCTTTGAGACCCACTGTGCAGAAGTACATCCAGCAGCGCTGTATGCATGGATGTGTCTTCAATAGTACCATTCATATGGTAGTTCTCTGCATGAGTAATCTGTCAGAGTGAGGGCCTTTCGCTCTAGTTCAAACGTTCCTGAAATCCAGAGGGGGTCTGATTTCATGGGTCCAGCAGAGTTTTCTCACAAAAATAGAGACATTTTCAAGGTATTCAGAACCACAAATCCAGCCCCCATTGAATTTCAGTTTCCCTTACAGGTCGTTATTGTTTTCACCACTTTATGGCAATACTGGCCAAAATCAATCTTTTACAACTTCACTTCCTACTCATACTAAAAGAAAAAGGTTGGGGCACTTAATTAGAGCTATTTATACTTTCAAAATGAGGAAGACATTCTGAAAAAGAAATTGTTTTTGCAGCCAATTCAGGGACCTTCTGTCTACAAAATCTGCTCTAGACACTTTCCCACCACAACTTTCTTTCCATTATTAGGAACTTACACCACGTTGTATTTAGCTTGGTATTTTGCCAAAAAATGTTCTTTAGGTCTCTATAGTACAAAATCTGACAGAAAGCATAACACAAGGAAAAAAAGGTATTTTTAAATCCCTACTTTTTTCCATTTTCCCATCAGAAAAATTTTTTAAAAAAATATTATTAATATAAATCCATCTCTGTTCCAGTTTTTGCTCTGGTTATTTATACCCTTTAAATATGATCCATGTAGAGAAGTCCAAAGTTATTAAATCCGTTCAGATAGTCCTTCAATCTATTCAGGAGCTGAGTGTACCTGGCACAAGTACCGAGTATTTCCTTTTGGTTTCTGAGCTAGAAGCAAGACTTGGGTTAAATGATTTTCTGCTATGATAATGATGATACTACCAGACGTCCTGAGTGGAAAAGGCCAGGGAGGTTCTGATTCTGACTCACGTTCTGATATTGTCTCTTTCTTTTTTAACCTAGGAAAACTCAGCTCAGATTCCGTCTGTGGTTTTCAGCAAGAATACTGCTTTTCCCTTCTTCCCTCACAGTTTTCCAGCCAGATTGACTGAAATACAGAAAGGTCAAATGACTTACTTTGGGGATAAGCTATGAGTCAGGAGCACAGCTAGCATTGAATCAAATCTTTTCCCGTCTTCCAGTCCAACCACTAGACAACGCACAATTGCTTTCATTGACCAGAGAGCTCTAATGAAGTCAGCATTAGCTGTGGTATACGCTAGCATGAGTCTCTGAACAACGTTAGTATACATTAGGAGGAGTCTCCAAAAATCAGTCACCTTCTACCAACAATTCATTTGGTATGTGGCAAACATCAGACCTTGGGTCCCTTTCTTTACATGCTTTGTGTCTTGCCTGTGTACGTTGCCATTTGCACACTTAAGTCATGCAGCTGTGCTCCCATCTGCAATGGGAGCTGGAGTACACAGCTCTACTCAGGGGCTGACCTACAGCCTTCATTCTCAATCTTCTGGTCTTGAGACCTCCAACGGGATTTCAGCTGCTCCTCCTTTACAGTCAAGAAGATGGAAAGGGGCCTGTTATTCTGTTCTGTTGTAATATGAGATCACAGTTGGGAAAATGTTCAGAAACGCTGGACGAGATAAGCTCAACAATCTGTTTTGACCTTAGACTCTACTGATATTTGGATTTAGCTGACCTATACGCATCTGCATAAATGTTAGAAGATAGAAGTCTGGAAAATTTGCAGATAGACTGATGGAAGATACTGTTAAAAGAAAAGAAAAAAAAAGAAAAGGCAGAAAATATGGCTGGAAAGGAGCTTGAGCAGGCACCTACTCTATCCTCACCTAAAGCAGGAGGGGCTTTATCTACACCATTCTTAGCAGGTGACTCAGCTTCAGTGACCTCCCCAGACTATCTGTGCTATCACTCACCTTATTAGGTTAGACATTAAGTAAACCTTTATTGCTCCCTCTTGTTGAAATGAGAGCATGCCACTTTCATGTATATGATGTAAACCAATCAAAAAAATAGAGTCCATGCCATTTGGAATGGCATGTATTACAAAGTCAGTGGTATAGGAGTAAATGTGTCTTCAGCAAGAATTCCCTTTTTCTTGTGGTGCTTTTTTTCCAGTACAAAGAACCTTTTTTTTTTCTCTCTCTTTGTACTGAATAATGCCTGGCTCTGCCTTTCTTCTACTAAGGCTCTATTTTCAAAGATTTTCTAAGTGTTATTCTATGCAGCTGCCTGTGTATGTGAAGAAAAGAAATAGGAAAATAAGTAATAGGAAAAAGTAATAGTTTTCAAATGAGACTGAAGATTTGACTTTTCAACTTTTCAAAGCCAGGAAATTCATATTGAATCATCTGACTGAATTTGCTGCGCTGTGCTGTGCTGCGATGTTTTAGCTCAAACGGCACACAAGATAACCACTGTTCAGAGACCCTGCAGTAACTCAGCAAAATAGGATGAATGGAGGATGACGTTTCTGCTATAAATCATCAGGTCTATTGTGTATATGTGTAATAGACAGGACTTGGGCAACAGGGAAATATAGGACTGTTATGGAATACCAGAAGGAACTTTTTAGCATGTTTCTTTTACTGATAACTGGTTGGCAGCTCATAAATAAATAAATAAATAAAAATCTCTAACATAAAGTCACCATATAAATTAGAAATGGAAACAGCTACTATTAGATCATCTTTTCCATCCTCCTGTCACTGTGGAATTGTTCCCTACAGTGTGTTCCTGAGTGTTTTGTCCAGTCTTTGAAATAGTTTAAGCAACAGGGTTTCCATTGCCTCTCCTTGGAATCCTACCCCACACTGTAGTAGATCTCGTTAATAGGAAATGTTGCTCTAAAACATAAATTTTCCTGCTCTCAGCTTCATCTCATTAATTCCACTTATACCCCCTTCTCCAGTCCTAATCAATTCCTTTGCCTTTTAAGTGTTTATATCCTCCTAAGACTTATGGGGAATTATCATACCCCAATTAGATATCATCCAGCCAAGATATTTGCAAAGCCCATTCCCTTCATTTTCCTTCAGCCCACATCTAAGCCTTGGATCATTTTTTCCCCTCTCTGAAGTCCCTTCAGTTTGTCATCGAGTCGCCCTCAATTTAAGTTGAAGAGAGGTCTGGTCCCTACGCTGCAGCCGGAGACGCGGCGATCGGGTTTCCAGAACACCAGCAATCCTCAGCTCGCCACAAAGTCAGATGGAGATGGGTGGCCACAGAGACCACTCAGGAAGAAAAAGGAAATAAAGGAGAGCGGCAGTTTGCAGGGGAAAAGCCACGCAAACTATCAGCAAAACAGCATCGGTGGTGGCACAGGGGTAGGAGCACCGCCGGAGCTGCACAGTCCTGCAGCAATGTCTTGCACTGCCGGCTGGCAGCCCAAGTAGCACTACTGGGGCACAAGTGCCCCCAGCTTACCCCATGCCGGCCACGCCACTGTCCCTTGCCATGACCTCACGAGCGGCAGCAACCTGGGCGAGCGTATGTTTTGCCGATGGACAAAGCCCACTCTGTGTACAGGTTTTTTCCTCTCGGCTGTAAAGTGAGGGGGTGGGAGAGAAACCTGGGCTGTATCATAGACTCCCGGTGGTCCACCCCCTCCGCTCAGCCCTGCAGACCGTCCAAAACGTTGTCATTTTACCCCGGAATGCAAGCAGGCCTGGGGTAGATCCAGAACGGATTACAACATAATCCAATTCTCAGGGAGGGGTATTTTTGAAAGAGTTTTTTTTTTTTTTTTTTTTCTGGCTGTCTGCCAAAAAATAAATAAATGCTGTAAGTCTCATGTAATGTTTTTAGAGGGCACAGTGATGGAAAGAGAAGGCTCGTTTCCATATCCCTGGTAGAGAGTGGGAGGGGAAACTTCATTTTTGCAGCGGTGTGCAAAGAGGTCTGAGGGTACACAAGGTATAAATGCTGGCATTTCATACTGGACTTTCAAGCATAGTATTTGTCTGAAGAAAGTAGTGTTTCATTTCTAATCGGAACAATGTACTATGGGTGTTTGGTCTGCATTTCAACATCAAAAAGCCTCCTCCTGAACCTTTTGTGACCTTCAGAGAGTTTTGCATAATTAGCTTGATTAAAGACACAGCACAATTTTAGCACCAGGGACCAAAACCCACAAATTACTGAGGCTCTCATGTTTTGCAAAATAATACCATTCATGTGATTATTTGTCTTGCTCCAATCATTTTTGAAATATTACTCCATTGCTTAGATTTGAATTGCTGGTTGTAACAGATAGCCAGTTCCCAAATAAAATGTAAGTCTATACAAAAATGTTTCCATTGCATGCGAAAATGTTACTGGATTTCTCTAGTGTCACAGGGCTGAGTTTGATGTTTGTATTAAGGGGTATGACTGAAAAAGGTCTGCAGTACAAGTGCTTTCCAGCTAAGTGTGCTGTCATTTCTCTGGGCCTTCCTCGGGCTTTGTTTTCACCATTTTGATTTTAGTGGGTTAATCTCTAATTTTCAGGGTGGCAAATCCAATAAAAAACAGACTGAGAACATGTGATATTACATAGCTAGACTTCTACATCCAGGGAGAATCAGGTCTTCTTACAGAGAGCAGTCAGTCTGGGGACTGCTTTCATCAAGGGATCCAGGGGATAAATGTGGAGACCTGTAATGAAGGAAAGTGCTGCCATAATTCTCCTTGGGTCATGCAGGGTAGAAATTGAGTGGGCAGTGCATCCCCAAAGTGTGGCCAGAGTGGAAATACCTGACCGTTAACGTAAATAAAAGGCACCCCTTCATCAAAGTGACCCACCTACCTCCTGCATGCTAAAAGGGGACTGTCTAGTTGTTTTCTCTCTGCTCACACAAGAGGTAGTAATTTCCCACTGCCTGAGGGTGGTGGAAAGAAAAATGCTCAGAATGCCCTAAGCATCTCAGTCCCAGATGGAGAGCTCTTTTATAGGATCCTCATCCTCTGCCAAACACCATTTTTCTGCACCGCTTCGGGACGGAGTGGCTGTGGATCCCTGCCCGTCCGCTTGCCTTTTCTGACAGGTTTCCTGACACTCTCCCTGTCCTTCAAACAATGAAAATAAGAAATCAGGCAAGTGCACTGGGTTCACGCAGTCCGTGTTCACGTGCATATATAGCTGCGTAAGGCCAAGCTCACATCCTTCTGCTCCTCTGTCTAGCTTTCAGTAGCTTCCAAACTGAAGAAAACCATCAGCTACATTACAGGGCTTGCAAAGTATTTAAAGTAACCCTGCCCTCGTCCACAATGGACGTACAGCCCTCACTGTCCCCTGGCCTGCTGCACAGATTTATGCAACCCTCTGCTGTTAGCACACCCTCATTGCTGCAAAAGATCTTAGCTCAAGACCTTCATGTGTTAAAAGAAATTAAGGAAGTTGCAAAATCTGTTGGTACAATAATAACAGTGGGTGTTCTTACAGAAACCAGTATAAGCTGGTTGAGTGGCACATCTGGGATGGTTTTAAGAAGAAACTTGATTAATACCACAGATGACTGCTATTTAAAGCCTCTCTTTTTGATGCGTAGTTTGGGGGAGGTTCAGTTTACCCCTAGGGAAAAAGCAGGAGTTAATACAGACAGTGAGTGTACGTACTCCCCTGGATGACATTGATCACTGCCAATTTAGATTTGATATTTTAAAAGTGGGGAACTTGGTTAGAATAAATATGAGGAAATTCCAGTGGGGCAAAGAGTGCAAGAAGACAGCAGCAAATCCCTCTCCTCCTAGATCAGAGATTTCACCTGAAGGTCAGGTGAGAAGTTCTCATTTGGAAAGTAAAGTGAAGGAGAAATGAAAGGTCAGTGATAATGGGTGGTAAGAAGAAAAGAGCATACATCTGCTGCAGCTCACTCTGTGAGACTAACAAACAAAATATTTCAACCAAAGAAATTTGCATAAAATGATTACAAGGTGAGGTTTAGTTTGGAAATGAAGTGCACTGTGACAGTAGATAAAGATAGGAGAGGACATGAGGATAAGTCCACAATGATAAATGCTGCTTGTTGTATACCACGTATGTCAGTTGAGTGCCAGAGAAAGAGGGCTTTGGAGCATATAAATGTGTTTGCATGTTGGTCCTTTGTTGTTCAAAGAGTCCTGGTTCCAATGTTCCTTTTGCAGGGATGGTAAGGATTGAAGACTCTAGGGCTGGAGGAACTTGGAAGAAACACATCTTCAGTAAAGCAGTGGGACTCCAGAATACTCATCTGAAGTAAGTGAAGTGTGAAATAGGTGGGATACCTGCACAGATATATTTTTTAAGTAATTGAATATAACTGTTATTAACCAGCACTGGAAAGTCCATGTGGTGTCTATTTGAAAGAGAAGATCAGAGGAAGAAACCTTTTGCTTCAAAGGATTAAAATTCACATTAATCTTCAGGAGAGGGAGGAGTGCATTAGCAATAGAGTGGTGGACCTTCTTTGCAGAGTACAGTTTACAAAGGGCCAAGCCCACACAGATTCTGCTAAGGAAATTTAGCTCTGCTCATTGCCAGAGAGCCTGATCTGAGCACCTGTGTTCAGCAGTAGATGAGGATGAGTGGTGAATCCTCCGTAATGCCGTTGAACTTTTAAACAGCCCTGTGGCAATGTTTGTGTCTTTGAGGGTGGGGTGGTGGTGGAATCTTCTCTTGGTATAAGAGAGGGTAAGATCAATGCAGCTTTGGGGATGAACAGATTTTAGACAGTGCTCAATTCAGCATACGGACTAGTTGTGGCACCATATGGGAGGTGATGATATTATAGCAATAGATGTAATGAATCTGATTGCGATCTGGCTTGCGCCAGTTCTAGGCAGATGCAGCTCCTTCAGCTTTAATAGGCTTACCACAGCTTCACACCAAATGAAGTGAAACGAGTTTTGGGTACAATATATCTACATCAAGCAATGAAAGACTTGTAATTTGTGTGATATCTTTTTTTTTTTTTCATTTCTTTCTCTTTTTTTTTTTTCTTAAAGTGCTAGCATATTGTGTGAGGAGACTTTTTATTTCTATTAGCAGTTGCCGTTCTGTTTGTTGTAAGCTGTGTGCGGGTTCCTATGCAAGACAAAGGCATGGCACTGCTCTGGCTGGGGAGCTTTGTGCCAGCTCTTTTCTGAGGACCTTCACAGCAGTTTTGGACACATTTATCTTCACTGGGAGCGGAAGGAAGAAAGCAGAGCATGTGTGCACAGCAAAGGCAAAGTTTCCAAACCTGGTTAATCTCACAGTACCCTTGCTGTGCAGACCCTGGCTGCTACAAATGAAGTGGAGCCAGGGGAAGCAAAAGTGTGGGGAATAGAAGGGAGGAAACAAAGGTGAGAAGCAATGGAGGAAATGAGGAGGCTTTGCCAGAAAATGTGCGGCTGGAGTCAGTAGGCAAACGCTCCTGTACAAGAAGAGCTCCTTGTTGGGTTCAAGGTGTACACGCAATTCCCCTTCAGCCTCTGATCAGCACTCAGCTCTTCCCATAGCTGTATATTGAACAGGTCACTTGCCAGAAAGATAGGGAGGAAAAGGGTATTATTCAGAAAGATAGGGAGCAAAATGGGGGAAGATGAGCAGTCCAGGGCTGAGGAAAACAGCAAGAAAGTCATTCCATGGCCCTCCTCCTCCTCTAGCCTCCTGCTTGGCTGTGGCTGGAGCACATCTGATGTGTAGGCAGCACACAGGGCCCAGGAATTTGTATGGCCTTGACATTTGCGGGAATATGCCTTGTACAGTTGTTAGAGATGCTTTTGTCGTGCCAACGTGGGAAACAGCCTGGAAGAGTCCAGGCCTGGGAGGCAGTTGCAGATTAGGGAAATTGTCTCTGGAGTTGTCTGAATGGGCCAATATAAATTTAAAGAGGATAGTATGCTATTGTTTTGCTCTTTTTTGGCCATGGCTAAATAAAGAAAATGTGTTGCAAATATATGAGGTATCTACTTTCAGCTTTGCAGGCTTAAAAAGACTGATGATCTAGATAATAATCAAAGTTTGGGATTTCGTTTTCCTATAGAATGTTTGGATGAAACATGAAGAAGAATTGTCTTTAAAACGTTGTCCTTTGTGCAGAAAGACAATGCTGATTCCTCCAGCTGATCTGCTGCCTTTGCACCTGATTTCTGGCTGTCAAGTGGAAGTCCATTGAAGTCTGAGTGGCTGAGGAGAGATGTGACATGATCACAGAAAACAGAGCAGAGCTTCATTCACTGTGAGAACATCTCCTCTGTCTCTTCCTCTTTGCCTGTGCTGTCCTCCTGCTGAAACTCGCTGGGCCGGACTCAGACCAGCCAACGGAAACTGTCCTGCATCATTTCTGCTTCATGCGCATCTGCCGCCCCGCATGATCTGTCAGACCACATGATCTGGTAAATGAAGGCAGAAAATGAGGAACTCGATGATAGTGCATGACAAAGGGAAGACGATTGTTGAGCCAGTGACGTCCCCGTGGGTCTTGGGGAACCCGTGAGGTAGAACAGCAGCACGACACCCATCACATGAGTGCATTAGCTGCACTGCAGTCATCTGGGTGGTGACAGCTGCCTGCAGTGGCAGGGGCCAGGGCACACACCTCCGCACAGTTGCAGAAGGGAAAATACAGCATGTGTTCTGCTCTTGGCTACAGCTGGGGTCAACAGAGGCACTGTGGGCCTGTGTGAGAGGAAAAGGTGTTTTGGTTTACTTTTCAAAAGTTTTAGTCTGTTCCGTAGAGCTATCACCAATAACCTGCCTTTAAATGTAGCAGCACACAGCATTGCACTTACCCCGGAGCAATCCTTAACAATGCCATTATTTTCTAATATGTCAAGGAAGGAAGCTGCTCTTCAGTGAGGACTAGCTGTGTGGAAGGTTTCGGCTCTTGGAGTTCAGCTGTTTTTAATTACCAACACAGATAAGTGTGGCCATTTATTTTCTTTGAACTGGAAAAGGTTGCTTTTCTATTTTTAACCCCTGAAGGCAGCTGAGTAATTCAAATGAAACTCCTCACTCCAGAAAAAATCTTTTTTTTTTTTTCTTTTTGCCCCATGAGGACCGAACCCCATTTCTCGGGAGCCAAACTTTAACCCATACCTAGATTGAGTAAGTTCAGCCCAGGTTTTCATAGTTCAGTAATAACCATAATATCTCAGCCCCGACCAGCAGGGCATTGAGCAACACAGCTTGCATTTGTCTTTTAAGAGGGAGTCCTTCCACAACACCACTCACACAGAGAGGCACTGCTTCGTAGGACTTTTCGCTGAGTACGATGCTACTCAACATGTATAAGGGTGACAAGATCCGGTCCAAAACAAACATGTATGACTGATTTTCCAAAAGGGTTCAGCATGTTGCCATTAATGTCATAGTAGGAAGAGACTGTGTGCTAAGCACTTACAAAAATCTGGCCCTTGTTTAGATGTGAATGGGGGCTCGAGCTGTTTAGAAAATCTGGTGGCAATTGTGGGTGCTGAGTACTTAGGAAGCAGTGGTGGTCTCAAACCAGTGCTGCCATTACTCCCTGATTTACACCCTTGTCAGCTGCTGGTTTTCAGCAGAATTGCACCCTTCTGGGGCTGGAGCAGTAGCCAGGCTGCAGGCCTCTGCTGGTGTTTACAAACCAGGGCACATATAGATAGCCTTTTTATTTTATTTTATTTTATTTTATTTTATTTTATTTTATTTTATTTTATTTCAGAAAATGTTTTTGAAAAGTTACCCTGTTGCCTGAATCCGGGCTGCTGCTGACCAACTGCCAGCTCCCAGATTAAATGTAAGTCATTACGGAATGTTTTCCTCACATGGGAAAGACTGGAGTGGTGCGGTGTTAGTTTTGCCCTCCAACATTAATTCTAATTACCTCAAAATGCAAACATGTTTGAGTTTCCAGCAGATGACATTATTTTCTCTTTGACATCAGACATCAAAGAAAGAAAAATAAACATGGGACAGTGACAGCATTAGGCCTCTAGTCATTTTTCAGAAAGTTTTTCATGTTCTATTCCAGACTGGTTCTTCTTTAAGTCTTGTCTCGGATATTAGGGAGGGGAAAGGTTTACAGACTCAGAGACTGATGGCGTCTTTCCCTTCCAGTTCTCTTTAAATAAGAGAGTGAGACGGGGAGGGGTGGGGGGAGGAAAGAAACAGTCTGGTTTAGATCAGGGTTGGAGTCTCGGTTTTTTAGAGACACACACACAGACACACACACCCCAATACTTGGGTTATTTTCTTAAATTTATTTTTAGCTGTTCTTCTGAATGCCCGTGGATGATACTGCTGCATTTCAGAACTGCAATTATTCAAAGAGACCAGGAGTCTGAGTAATATGGAATATTTTGCCTCTGCCTAGCAAACACAAGAGCAGAACCTGAAAACTTTGCACGTGTTTGGGACTCTCTGGGCATAGCTGTTCTGTCAGGTGTCACTGCTGCTAAAAAGTTATGTTTCCAGGTATCCCCTCCACAGAGCACTGACCTGTCAGACCTTCCAGGCCCTTAGGATCTGAAAATGGATCGACCAGTGGAGCTGCCTCTCCTCCTATTTTCAGGGCTTGGGCTGTGCTAGCTTTCGCCCCTGTGGCTTTTGTGAAGACCTGGTACTAGCAGCTCCAGGTCACCCTTCATGTTCCCCAACACGGTGCTAGGACCCTCTCACCCCACTGCAGCCTGCAGCCAGAGCCTGCTTTCTGTCTGTTTCGCCCTGGCTCCTGGGCTGACCCTGGGGCTCGTGCTGGAGCCTCTCTGCATGTGCAAAACGAGAATAAAGCCACCGCCCAACCTGACGGCATGGAAAGAAGACATGACCCAGTGATCAGAGGCCCTGACTGCACTTTGGTGAGGCAGGCTGTAGAAAAGTCTATATAAGAAATCATCAGGAGACAGCTGTAGAGGTCCTTTCCCAGGGACTGGGATGGCAAGGTTACTGCAGGACATGGCTAAGAGGCACCGTGCTGGCAGCACTGTGCAGGGCATAGCTGTGCTACTTGCTCCTCACTTTCTTGAGCACTAAAACTGGCTCCCGAGTTTTGAAAAAAGGCCAGCCTGTGATGGGCACAGCCTGCCAGAGCCAGCACCGTGGCTGTGCAGTGGTGCCCCTGTTCAGCACACTCCTCTCTCCCCAGCCATGGAAAAACTGCTCCTTCTGCTGTACGGGGCAAGGAGCAGAGTTTAACAACCCCTCCCCACCCCCCAGAAGAATTTAAAAAGTGTAGAAACAGATTCATTTTCAGTTAATAAATAGGAATAAATAAATAAATAACTGCCACACTCTGCAGTTGTTGCCTGCGGTGCAAGCGCCAGCGTTTTGAAGTGCTCTTGTTGGGACGCCACAAATGTTTGTAATAAAGCTGACTGGCAAAATCTTGGGCCAGTGCCTCTGGGCTGCTCAGCCAGCTTCACACCCATCCTCCCGACCCATTTTCCCTTGCTGTGTGCCCAGGGCGGGTGGCAGATCCCCCCGGG
The DNA here is from genome assembly GCA_013399115.1 of Anseranas semipalmata. Taxonomy (NCBI): domain Eukaryota; kingdom Metazoa; phylum Chordata; class Aves; order Anseriformes; family Anseranatidae; genus Anseranas; species Anseranas semipalmata. The sequence continues at coordinate 161,356 of VXAA01001614.1, forward strand.
CCCTCGAGGGCTGCGGGTTGGGGTGGCTGGGCCAGCGGGCAGCATCCAGCCCACCTCAGGCTCCCCGGAGCGCGTTTATCCCAGTGCTGAGCCAGTTGAGGATGGCGGACAGATAGCAGCATGGAAAGATGCACTAAGATCATTTTTGCATCTCTTCTCTGGTCTGGCAGTGGGCACAGCTGTAGCCAGGAGCTTGGTGCTGTCAGGCTGAACATCTCCCAGAGGTTTTATGTAGTCACTCTGTGCACTACCTGGAAACTTCACTGCGACACTCCTTCTGCCAGGAAGCATTTTAAGAAGGACCGTGGGTCCCTTCACAAGAGGTAGAGAGCAAATACTTGATTGAGGAATGTGCTTTGCCTTTCCAAAACTGCCTGCAGTAATGCTGAGAGAGGTCTAGCAGGAGACACCCTGAAGGGCTCTTTTGAAAAAGAGAGCACTGAAAGCCTGCCCTACAGAAGTCAGCATTTCCATTTGGGCACACAGAAACGAATGTACTTAAAATCAGGCTTCGTATGGAAATTTGAACTGGCCTGAATACTAGTACTGGCAACAGCTCTTCATGTTGGTGGAGCGTACCAATCCTCCTCGGGCAGAGTGTGTTGTTTGGGGATACATTTTCAAAATTAGGTACCCAAAATGCTCTTACAAATGGATTTGATTACTTTCTGTCTGTACAAGACCAGGTTTGTGTAAGGGAATGGACAACTGCCTGAGGAGAAATGATGGAGGAGTACATGAATATCCTTTTTCGCACACATCAGTGCATATTTGGTATATGAGGTGGTGCTTACACGGTTTTCCTTTCACTGTTTGGGCAGTTATTAAATGTGGCCTGTGGTGTTTCTCTTTCTTTGATGTTTTCAAATGAGATCTAGTTATTTTAACATGGACATTGTATCTAATTCTCTGCTAAGTCCATCTCAAGACTTCAGAGGAAATTTGGATCAGGTTTTATTTTGTCCAACCTATTTCACCCCTCTCTAATTTAAATGGAAAGGGAGCTGTATCCTCTGGTAAAATTACATTCACAACTTTGTGTTTATGATGTGAGAGATCCTCTCGCTGCAGAAATGCACAGTCCTTCCTTTCCAGTTAAAAGAGAGTCTGTTGGCAGCTAGAAGCATTGGGTCAATGCAGAATGGGTGAGTTCTTGTCTCTTCTAGATGCTCAGTGATGGATGGTAGTCAGAGTCGCATATATACATTTAGAGTCAGCCCAGTGCTTCACCCCAAGTTCATAAAACAAGATCAAAGATCACAGAACCATAGAATAATAGGTTTGGGTTGGAAGGGACCGTAAAGATCACCTAGTTCCAAGGCCCCTGCCATGGGCAGGGATGAAACCCACTAGACCAGGTTGCTCAAAGCCCCATCCAACCTGGCCTTGAGCACTTTCAGGGATGGGGCATCCACAGCTTCTCTGGGAAAGATACTAGAACTGGATTACCTCCTCAGTGAAGCCTGAACCAGACACTGCTGGGACTACACTGCGGAACAAGCCTTACCTAAATTAGTTTGTTTTCAAGCCATCGGTATAAATCAGCTGCATGCTTTGCAAGGTGTAGGACTACCGTCTACAGCACAAGCTTGCTCATGAGAGGTGCCGGGCACCACCAGCCCTTTGCTGTGATCAGTGCATACACAGAGATTGCTTAATCATTCCTCAGGTCAAGAGGACCCACTAAATTGTATCCTCAGCAACTACATAAATGTAGACAACTCTACAAAATAGTGTGTGTTTGTGATAAGTAGCTATGTGTCCATAATATTGTGTGACTTGTTGGAAGAGAGATTTTTCTAGTGTAACTTCAGAAGTGCTTAGGACAACAAGATGTTCTCTGTGGGAGCCGTTCTACTTTCCACGTGGAAAATGCACGATGGGGTTTTGGGTAGGATTGGCTGTGTTTTGCTGCTTTGAATTACTGTCTGGATGAGTCAAGATTTGTGTGTGTGTGTGTGTGTGTGTGCGTCTGATCTCTCTGGTGCTGGCAAAAGGTTATTTCTCTGTGGATGGTGCATTAAAGTTCCCATTAATGGTCAGGTTCTGTTCAGCTGCTGGAATTCATCTTTTTAAGTGAAAATAAGTATTTGAAAAGAATTCCTCTGTGATCGATACCTGTTTGGCAGTTTCAGTCTTTGTGAAGCATATGTCTGGATAGCAGTCAGAGCTGGCTTTAGAAGAGATGGCCTATTGCCATACCCCCTTGCTATTTCTTTAAAAGCTGGCTGTGGTGCATCTTCAGGCTTTGGGGTCATTTTTTCTCTGTTTCATGCCTAGCAGTGGTGCTTTATACATTCACTAAGAATGTCTGGAAATAAAGATAAGGGATTTTGGGAGCTGTAAATGCTCTAATCTCTGCTGCTGGTGTGGGTAGAATGAGCACCCAGAGAAAAATATTGTTTTGTATGAGGTAACAGCTGCCATTGATGTAGGTACTGAGTGAGGCCGTGCTGCAGTCATTAATCTTGTAGTCCTCCCATAGCCTCTCACTAATGAGAAATAGAAGCAAGAACATCACTATTTGGGGATTAGAAATGCAGACCGTGCCATTCAGGAGAGAGGACCCAAATCTGCCATTGGTAATGGCTGAGCATTGTTCCAGATGAAGCTTGGTATTCTGATCTAACACCGGTTAATGAGTAGATCTGTTTCAGAGAAATTATATTTATGTGCTTTCAGAAGTTGCTGGGTGTTGGGCAGAAGGTGATTTTCACAAGCACATTCATATTAACTGGTTTTTTGTTGTTGTTGTTGTTTGTTTTGTTTTGTTTTGTTTTGTTTTAACAAAACAACCATCACTTGCTGAATTCACCAGCAGCCACAGCTGTATGAATGTCAGTATGGAGAGCTCCCACCACAGGCTGTTTTATTATCCTCCCTGTTATCACTGTGCAGCTAGTACACCAAGGAATGACTGCAATGAGCAAATCATTATGATTTAGATATTTGCAAACATGTTCTATAGCTGCTTGACATTTTAAGATCTAGCGAAAAGAAAAACATGCTTTTCACCCCCAAACATGTATGAGAAACCGAACAATGTGCTCTGTGCTTCCCTGTCCTACCAATATTGGCTAGCAGTCATCTGCTGCTATTTGCCAGAGAAGCTGGCAACATCTGCTGTGGGACACCTACAGAAGTTCTTCATAGCATGTTCAGTTCAAGATTAGTTCTTTGGAAACTGCCATGTGAGAAATATAACGGGTCATCAGGGTGTGCGAGTGAGGTGCCACATGCTCTGTGTGAGGGAAGCAAGTGCTCCAGATGCCTAGCAAGCCTATTGCACGAGCAATGGTGATGCACCATGCAAACTGGGCAGCTGTTTCACCCTGTGGTCGTCCGGAAGAACTGTTTAAGGTATGTTTTGGTGCCTATCCACTGGCCCATTCCACGTACCACATACCATACATAGTGCTCCCGTTGTCCTGCATGGCCTCTTGACCGTCCCACCTCCAAAGATATTTTTGCACACACCTTACCACATCTCTGAGCACATCTTGAATGTGCTGTGGAAAGCATCTTGTTGTGAGATCTTTGACTGTCCATGTCAAACTGATCAAATCCTCCTGGCTAAGATACTGAGGACATACTGGAAGGGGTTGCACAACCTGTGTTTCTTCCAGGCTGAAAGGAGCTGCTGCGGGATGTGCAGCTGCTCGGTGAGGCAAATGTGGTAGTTTATCCTCACTCCAACCTCCTACATCAAGGCCACAGCATGGTAGGCAGTCATGGCAGCTGCTTAACTTATTTTAAGGCTTTCCACTGGTATTTGGAGTATAAAGAAGGTGAGGCCAAGGTCTGCTAAACTGGACAAAATAAGGCTTCCACAGCCAGGCTGTTAGGGTTGTCTAATTCCTAATGGTTTCAAATACTTATGAAAGGCAGAGCCTCATTCCATATTGTGGCACCGAAGCAGTGTGATTTTCAGATGTGATGAGCACTAAATAGCCCAGCTGAAACTGAGATTTTTCCATCAAGCTGGTCATGCAAGATATCAACAGAAGGCGTCCTTGGTACATGTAGGGTTCATATGGCTCCTGTTTGTTTTACAGTTACAGTTCTTTCAGCAGCGTTTCACAGCACGCACGTGTTCCACATGCATTCCAGTACCAAGTGCATGCATGGGCTGATGTTTCTGATAAAACGGTAGCGGTGGGAAGCAGGAGGTACTGACTACCTAGCTGCTGGAAGAGGGGACAGAGTGTCGCAGTGGAGGCATGTTATAATAAGAAGTTCAAGGAATCCTCTGCGATTCAACAGCTGGTTCAATCAAACCAGCTGAAACTGCCTTCAGTACCATCCTGGACCAGATTTTTCAGAAAAATTCAGCAGCTTGGTAGCTAAGCCCTTTTGCAAAACATCTTGCCACTTACTGTCACAATAGAAGCTGCTGGATGCTGACCACTTCAGAGAGGCTGGACCAAATGCGAGATGCCAAGCACTTGAAACTCTGGCACTAAGCTCTGTGGAGAATTTGATCCATTATGTGCTGCTCCACTTCAAAGTGGGTAGCAGCTTGTGACAACCGTACAGCATCACAGCAAATGTCACTTTTTGTGCAAACATTTAAACAACAGAAAGCGGTTTTTTAGCTCGGTAGTACATTTCACTCAAATTTCAATTCGCTTTGAAATTTTTTAGAATTTTCACTGAATGGAAAAGAAATATTGGGTTTGGGCCTTTCTGATGAAAACATTCACAAGATTTTTTCAGGGTAGCCAGGGGTGCAGGAATGACAGAGGAAGGTAGTGTTTCCTCACCACGTCCTGTTCACTGTCTTCTGATACAGCAGAAAGAACATTATTAGGACAAGTTTAAAACCAGAAAGAAAGACAAAGCCTACCCTTTCAAAGGGTAGGCTCAAAGACTTTCTGGCATTTTCTGCACAGATTCATGTTTAACGCTGGGAGAAGAGAAAGGACCCACACCTTCTTAAAGGGAAGGGGAAGACAATTTAGCACAGATTAAGGGCTGCAGTTCAACTCTGCAGTCTGGGTTCAGACCCATCTCCAGCTTTCAGGATAATCTTTCTTTGGATATTGTTTTTTAAAATCAAAACCAGGAATTATACAGCTGTTGAGATAAGAATAATTAAGAACAATGCATTTCCTTTTAAAGCTCCTCAAAGGATAACCTCTAATAAGATGAATTGAGCGTCTCATTCAGGCCACACACAAATGATGGCTCATATTTAGTAACAACATTTTTTGGGGCAAAGATAAGCTAATTTCGCTCAAGAACAGAGGGTGGTCTTTAAGCCTTGCATTTGTCAAAGAAACAAGCACTTTTTTTTTTATCTATACAGCATAATCTTCCACAGCTCAAGAGGAGCAGTGCAGGGGGAGGGAAACTCAGGCAATGTATTTATGTTGGAGCACAGGCCTGAGCATTTGAACATAAAGTTAAAGAGACAAGGGACTGGATTGTAGAAACCTCACTTCCACTCTGAGACTTGGGTGTGCCGATACCATGGCTTCTGTAAGTGCCCAGCCTTGCACATCAGCGCTGGGTGAGCTGCGAGCTGAGTGCCGTGGAGCCCCTCTGGATTCATAGGGAAACTGAAAATGAGTTCCCTGTAGCTAACACCTCTTTTGCTTTTCTTCAGTCCCCTTTCTTTCTATGGAAATGATTCACTACTGATCTACATGGAGCATCAGCAATGTCACCGCAGTGAGAGGGAGCCTGCAGGATGCTGGGGATCCCTTCTGTCCACTGCTCCCTCCCGATCCTGCTAGGATCGGTGCCTGTGGGTGCCTGGCATCGAGCGATCCTGCTCCCACTTTCACAGGGCCCAGGAAGGCACGGTCAGATGAGGCGCTGGGACGCGGCTGTGGCGCATGATCCCTCTTGCTCTGCACGGTTCTTCTCTCATGCACGCTGCTGTGTATCCAGAGAACCATGGTGAGGATGCTCCTCCGTGGCATTCACACGGGGTGCTGCAGAGCAGAGCACAATCGAGTGCCTGTGAAACCGGCCTCATTTGGAAGAGTTCATGGAGGAAAGCCTTGATATGGAGAAAAGGCAAGACATAGTGCAAAGCATGCCACTGACAGGTTCTCCTCCTCCCCTCGAGACATTTCACCTGAAAAAAGAGAAGTACCAGCTGGAGTTATAAATGATTCCAGCTCCTAATTGCCAAATGCTTCCCCTCTCCCCTTTGTATCTGTTACAGATGCATCATCCACATATGAATGTTTCCTGGAATTTGGTTCCAGAGATTTGAGCCTGTGAAATTTTGGGGCCAGACTTACTCAAGTGGAACTCCCAGGGAGCAGAAATTGCTTCTCTGTTTAAATCAAGGGGCTTATCAGGGAATGTTAAATGATTTTTTTACAGCTTAAAGTCAAAAGTGCTGACCATTCTTCTCCTTGCTATTTGCTGTGTGGCTTTCAGATTAAAAAAAATAAAAAATCTTTCCAGTCCCCCTGGTCCTGCAGCCAGAAGAGTCTGTTCCTGTCACCACCCTTCTAATTACTGGAAGGACCCCACTTGGCTGCAGAGATCAATGCAGGATTGTTTTACACCAGCCCAGATATTTTGCCTGCTTAAGCAGAATCTAAAAGAGTAATAGAGCAATCCATTAGCCAATCCAGTGGCATTCAATCAAGCAGTGCTCTGCATTTATCCAGCATTTTTCACCAGCAGTGATTAAGCATTCATTGATTATAAGCATTAATTACAGCTAATCACATGCCTGCAAATGAGGTGTTGTGAAAACATGAAAATAAGAGTGCTGTTTTAAAAGGGGTTTGGGTGGTTTAGAGGGAGATAGACATCTCATGGGATGCTTGGGAGCCCCTTGTGCACATAACTCATAAAGACAAGGTACTCATCACCCACCCATCCGTCCCAAATGGGGCTGCCAAATGTTACAGCCTCTGATTTTGTTCCTTGCTGTGCTCCAGCCACTTCTGCATGTTACCCCATTACAAAGAAAGAGAGTGCACCAGGGGAGACGAGGCGAGCGGGCTGGAGGCCTGGCACTGCTGAGGCCAGCACCGCCGCCGCCCCAGGGGCTACACGCTCCGCCGGAGCTGCTCCGAGCAGCTGCCGAGTGTGCCAGGCTCGCTGCCATTACCTGATGGGGTTTCTATGCCGTTCTTAGGCACGGGGTTGTTTAGTTTTTGTGTTTTTTTGTTTGTTTGTTTGTTTAAAATTTTTAAGGCAATTTAGTTTGCACACATACCTATATGTATGTGATAGATTTTAGCTAAGGGCGAGGTCATACTTAGGTGGAACAGCAGCTTACAAATGCCCAGCGGGCTCAGTTAGCAACTCTGTACCTGCTTGCGCTTTCCATACATACCGGGTTGGCATTGGACACATGCATAGCACAGCTATAAGACATTGCCTAAATACATGAAAGAGCTTTTCTCTCCCAAGCTGGGTCCTGCTGTTCACAACCTCAACCTTCTTGTTTTTCGCACTCCTCCATCCCTCTCTAATTTCCATTGTTTTATCTCACCCAGCTCTTTCTGTCCCTCCCCTCAGCAGGACACGAAACAAACAACGGGCAAAGGCTTCATTTTGCAATGTTGCAAAATCGGGCGGGTTTGTCAGAAAATATCAAAAAAAAAAAAAGGAAAAAAGAAAACCAATCCTTTCTCCCGGCACCCATGGCGTGGTTCCAGGGCCTGGAGAAGACAGAACTGTGGGGCTGCCAGAGGGCTCCCAGGGACCCGCACCCATCACCAGTGAAGCCCAGCTCCTCCACACAGTGTGAAAATGCTTTGCTTTACACTTGTTGAAATTCATGTCCCCATGCCAACTCTGCCACCAAAAATTACCCGCGAAGGGTGAGGAGGGGGCCATCCGATGTGGTTGCATGAGTAAAATTGGCCAGTATGTGTATCCCACAGCAGCACGATATGGATCGCATTCCCATCCCAGTCTAGCCTGCTCCACCCTTCCTCCCTGGATGGGGGCGGAAAGGGGATGCTCAGCCTGCCGCTTGCTCAAAGGCTGCTCCCGGTGCTCAGCGTGCTTTGCACCCGGCGTAATTTCCATGTCTGGCTCCTTCTGCATGAGGCAGCAACCCTTGCAGCACGCAGATGGGAAGACTCACGCCCCTCACGTCACTTCGTGGGTCCCTGCTTAAAAGCGTGCTGCTTGGGCCTTGGCTTTTCTCTTGCTGGCACAAGCAAGGAGGAAGGCTGGGGGCATCGCACTACTTTCAGCCAGCACACCCGGCCCAGTGTGTGGTGGGAAGGCAATCCCTCAACAGGGGTGATAATGATTACAGTGGGGTGTATTGCAATTACAGTACCGGAAAGGGAGCCTTTCAGCAAACAGGGTGCTGCATGAGCGCCAGCATTAAAGTGGTTGCAGTATACGACAGTAATTTAAGAGGGAATGGAAATCTGGGCACCAAATGGTACAGCAAAGGACCCTTTAAAGCCTGTGAGCGGTGATGATGTGCAAATAGCAGATGGCAGATGCTGACATTCCTCTAATACTGCAGGGAGACCAAAACCAGAAGGGGCACAGATAAATCGCTGGCCTCTTTCTCCTGGAGGAGGTCCCCCTGGACGCATGGGCACAGCAGTGGGCAGAGCCAGGCACGGAGGCCCTCGCCAGTGCTGCTACTGTTGCTCAATGGGTGAACTGCTTGGGAAATGCATGCTGTTTCTTGGCATGGTAAGTAGGGTGGCAGCATCTGAGGCTCCTCTTTCTTCTGTCAGTGTTTAATGACTCTACAGGTCTCAGTGGAGTTACTTCCGTGTAAAACTGGCACACCAGCAAGCCAAATCAGGCCTCAACATCTGTAAAGCTGGATAGGTTCACAAGGATTTAATTCCCTCTTAAATATGTACAAATCACATGGGATGACACTGCCTAATTCCCCACATTTCTACATAGCACGGTACTGTCACTATTCACTGGGAAAGAATTTCATGTTTGCATTTTCCCAAATGCGGTAATACTGACATTGCTCATCTTCTCCTAACACTCAATAGCATTAATTTTTCTCTCTGCCTCTGGAGAAAAAGGCCCATATTTTCCATACTTCATTGTACTGTCTGTGAGGGTCCTTGTTCTGGTACAATCGCCTCTGCAGGGAAATGGAGAGTTAGTCTGACATCTAACCAGACGTGCTTAAAAAACAGAGAAATAACAGCAAACACAGGTTTTTGCTTGTGTTGCTCTCAAAGCTGCAGGCCAAGCTAGATTTCTACCTGCAGATATCTACTGGTAGGTGCCACCAAGTACAAGAGACATTGGCAAGCAGAGAAACATCATGCAACGGATGCCTTCACCACCAGCCCCAAAGCTGGGAGTGATACAGAGCCAGCAGGGACCAGGACTTGTCTCGGTGACAATACCGATAACCTTGCCTTTCCGTCAGGAGTCCCGCTGTTGTCTCCATATGGACCCATGCTGAGAGTATCTACCAGCTCGGTTGCCTGCACCCTGCTCCACTAGGGGCAGTAGCTCTTCCTCTAAGGGTGCAAGTAGCAGCTTGGGGAGATGTGGCAAGCTTTTAGATTTTACTTGGAAGGGAGTGTGTCCAAGCAGCTTCAGGAAAGAAGGGGACCTTCAGGGAGTGTGATAGACACTGCTCTTTACTTAGATGACAGTTTAGTTCAAATGCAAGAATAGAGTCAGATTTTAAATGCCCTAGGGTGTCTGTCCAGGTGCTGGCAGACAGCATGTCCCAGCTGCAAGCTGATGCATGAGGTCCTGGAGGGTACCCAGCAGTGCTTGGTGCCCATGCTAAGGCATCTGGAGCTGCTTGCATGGTGTTCATCCTGCAAAAGCATTACCTAGGTGTTGAAGAAGTAAGTGGGTTACATACAGTGCAATCGGGTCGTTTCAGGGCAGGTACATCTGTGATTAAGCACCTTATAGTCAGAGCGCAGTCTGACCCCACTCTATTGGTTCTCTGTCAGGGAAAGAAAGAGCCCGAAAGGATGGCATCTGCCCTTTGTCAATGGAGGGTAACACTGCTGCCCAGAAAAGGCTTTCTGAAAGGGTTGTCTCACCAGAGGCTGACCAGGAGCCGTGTGGGCATCATCCACCCATCCATACTAAAGCTTGCCCCATCCCCTAACCAGGCTTCTCCCACCTGGGAGAGTCAGGCTCAGCATGTAGCCTGAAGAGCAACTCAACCGTTTCATCTCACTGCAGAGACCCCCATCCATCTGTCCGTCTAGGTGGTGGCAGACATCTCTGCCTGTCTGGGGACCCTGTAAGGGCACAGAGAGCCGCATGGAGGCAGAGGTGCAGCACTGGGTGACTGCTGTGCCACGCCATCCACCCAGCCTGTGTCTCACCTATGGCACAAAATACTGTACAAATATGTTTGTGTAATAAACCACACCTGCGGGCCTATGTTTGCTGCCCTGCACTGGGGCTGTTTCACTTCACCCCAGAGTAAAAGGCTGGTCTGGAGCAAGGTCATTCCCAGCCATCAAAAGCAGCAGAGAAGGGAAAGTTGGCTGAGGTTTTTGCTCTGGGTCCAGCTCCCAGAGGCTGTGCAGATCCTGTACCATTAAACAAAGCTAAGCTTATGAGCTACGCTTGTGTTGCTATTGTCTTTGCTGCTGTTTTTGTTGTTAATACCTTGGCTGCTGCTATTATGTCTGGTGTTTTTAGCATGGGAGCCAGGAAAACAGCATTAACTGCACAAGCTCAGGACAGCAGAGGCTGCCAGGCTGAGCAACCTCTGAAGCTCAGAAGCAAAGTGGGTGTCCCTCCCCGCCTTGGGGCTGGGACTTGTGCTGACTTTTGGCTGTGGAGATGTTCATGCCCCTGTGGCTGAGTGATGACCATGATAAACACAAGTGTTAGCAGCAGGTGCTCAGGGATGATTATTTTGTTTTGTAAACCACACCTGCTGAAGGTGAGAACATAGCTGCTTGAAAACATGTGGCCGCTAGGACAGGGGGAAAAAGTTGGCGGATTGGGGATTTTTTAATTGCTTTAAATTATTCACAGTATTGGTGGTTTCCTATGACATCAAGCTTCTCGATATTGCCTGGTTGCCATAAACTGCAGTCCATCAAAGTTTCCATTCCCAGCTACACCCAAGCTGCAGCTCATCTGAAAGCTGCCGCTGCAAAGGACAAGCACGGCCGGCAGCCGAGGGACTGGTCAGTGGCGTGACACAGGACACTCGGCGCTGACAAGGACGCATCCATTGAATTTCCAGAGAAATGATGGCAAAAGGGCTAATGAGTCAAGGGGAGGAAGTGAGAGCAGAGGCTAAGAGAGAGCGAGTGAGAGCAAGCTCCACGCTCCGCTCTGCTGGTGCCAAGAGCTGGGGAGGGTTTCTGTCAGCTGGTTGGGAAAGCCGAGCAGCTGGAGAGCAAGCTCCCGCCTGGCCTGCCTGCTGGCCTGGCCACGAGCACCACTGCCCTCTTTCGGGTGGAATTACACCCCTGTGCCTGCTTTGGCCACGGCAGGCTGTGCCCGGCGAGGGCGCGCTGGCTGCAGATGTGCTACATCTGTGCCAGGCAGAGGGCCAGCTGTGGCACGCTCCCGGGGCAGCTGTGGCCACGGCTACTTCAGGCAATGCTATTCCCTTCCTCGGGACCGCTCCACCCCATCGTTTGCCATGCTGGAGGAAACGGCAGACGGCTGAGCAGCTCCTGGCCCCAGCTTCGGCTGCAGCAGGCAGTTACCTGAGGTGCTGCATTCTGCTGCCTACAGCATGCCCGAGGGCTGCACGTGGAGGGGTTGGTGCTTGCTACACCGGGGCGAAGCGGAGCCGTCCTGCTCTGGTCAAGCGCTGTGCTGGAGGGCTCCTCTGCAGCTGCAAGGGCTGCTGGCTGCAGAGGCAGGGATTCAGGGCACCAGGCGACCTCCTGGTTCAGCGCATGTGGTGGCCCGTGTCCAGCAACAGCAAGGTCTTGAAGGAGATGTGTAGCGGTGCTGTTTGTCTCGGAGAAGAGGCAGCATCCCTTTGAGAGCCAACTCATGCCCCCAGAAGTGTCTGATTACACTTAATTCAGCTTCCACAGCAACAAGATTTTATCACGGCCGGTCACAATCTGACAGAGTCCTCAGAGTGACCTAGCCGTAAAATTTGACTTGATGAGTGACACTTTTTATAAAACCAACTGTTTCATTATGAAACTTTTGAGGTTGGAAAAAAAAATCCCAAACAAATAAGAACATGCCACTATTAATAAGACCATCAGTGCATTTTTACATATGCTCCTTGTAGCAGTTGTGGCTGTGTGTAAAAGGCAAGTATGCCTTGTGATTGTGAGAGAGCGGCTAAAAAACATGAGTCACACAGTCAAACCTTGTGACTTGGTGGAACTAAGAAGGTCTCCTTAAAGGCAGTTTGTGGAAGAACTGGAGAGAAACACAATTTTTCAAGGTCAGCCAAAGGCTAATGAGCGTTCTTTCATAGCATGATTGTGTTGCCTGAATTTCTGTATCTCAAAGCCAGTCTAACTACTTTATTGCTGAAGCACTGTAACTGAAGAGGCTGCAATAATATTGACGAGTAATCCTGCCAGAACCTGAGATGGTATTCAGCATAATATGAAACATTTTCTCCTTGCCTGGTTGAGTACGGAACAAAGAGTTAAACAAACGTGTGGTTCCCCCGAGTACCACTTATCTTCCTTCCCAAAGGGCATGCGTACAGATGCTTTGTAAGTTGGGTTGTCAACAGCTGAGGCTTGTGGCCAGATTCACATGTTCTCCACCTTTTTGCTTGTGAGCTGCAGGAGACTCATCTCCAGAGGGACAGTTTTTCATAACTTAATTAGATTGGCGCCATTCGCGCAGCTCCAGTTTCAGGTTGGCTCAGCTTTTCTTCTGCTCCAGCTCTCCAGTGCAGGGGATTACAGTAGCACTGAAATTGGTCCTGAACTAAACATTTGGCAGCCACCTCGGGTCAAGGAGACAGTTCATGGGACTGCTGTTGCTAAATTAGGAATAAATAAATGATCAACGCGCGGCCCTTAATGAGAGACCAGGAGTGAGAGACAAAATGGTTTTGCAGCTCTCTGCTTTGTGCATACGTAGGAATAGGTTGCATTTCTTTTTTCCCATGAATGAACCACTCTAGTCTAGTAAACCACTTCACTTAAAGCAGAGTAAACTCCAGTCTCATCCTCTTGGCATGGATTTACACCGGACTTACTTCTGTGTAGCTTTAATGGGCTGGGAATCCAGTCAGACTGATTAGAATTCAGCCAAAGAAGAGGTGTTCCCACGACAGTTTTCAGTGGTTTAACTGAACCAGTTTAGAAATGGTTCAGATCTTTAGCACAGAGACAAAGCCTTTAGTCTTGACTTGTTGTGTGCTTCATACTACTAAACTGCGACTCAAGGAAAAGGAGAATTACAAGCAGACACTGGAGGAAAGGAAAGAGCAGGGACACCTTTCCAAGCTTGACACATAAAACGTCACCTCCTGCCTGTGATGTGCAGATGCCCATTACAGAGAGCCATCTATAACCGTGGGTACCTGGGCTCCCTGCCAATCCCTGCCACCCACAGAGACCCACAGTCCCCAGGGTCCTCAGCACAGCACATGTCATGCATGGGCATGCAGAGGTGGCCAGGTTTTACCTGTGCAGCCAGTAGCCAGAAAGCTGCACGCTTATGCAGAGCATGCACAAGCCCACCAGCTGCAGAGATGGATTGCAACCCATCCCTAGCAAGGAGTTTTGAATGAGCCAGCTGATAAATAGCATTTGAACAGGAGCCAGATGGAATAAATTAAAAGGAACTCAGAAAACCTCTTCAAACGAAGAAATATAGGTGTTTTCTGGGATGGTGAAAAATGGTTATTCTTGGTAGAGATCTAGTAGGAGCAAAAAAAAAGTATATTGTCACCTTACTTCTGAAAGCAAAACAAAACAGAGACAAATCTACATCCCAGATTTTCTCACCCAAATATAAATAAAAGCAATTAGATTTTGCTCTGTCCAGCCTGAGATTTTTGCTGCAAAACCTCTTCCTGCTACAGTGCTTGCAAGACTGGGTTTCCCTACATACTGTGGGTATTGTTTATTCCTGTGGCTCTGCAGTGTGAGCAATTTGTGAGCTGGAAGCCAGCTGTGGAAGTCAGTTAGCAGCCTGTCCATAATACTCAATAAATACTTCATAAATGAATTCAAGACTGTGCTTTTTGGTGACCTGTTTTGGGCAAGTGCTTCTCTCAGTGTCTGAACTGCATGGGTCATTGCTGGATCTACGCAAATGGCCACAGGCATCATTTGCACCAATTTCTGAATCCTGACCTTAGGAGAGAGGCTGCTTGTGGTAGTTTTACCCTGCTGGGCAGCAACTCCACCACAATCGCTCTCTCACTCTCCCTCCCCAAAGGAAAAGGGGAGAAAATACGATGGAAAGGGCTCCAGGGGTGAGATAAGGAAAGGGAGATCACTCACTAATTATTGTCATGGGCAAAGCAGATTCAGCATAGGGAGATTAATGTAATTTATTGCCTATCACTAGCAGACTAGAACAGTGAGAAACTACAAGCAAACTAAAAACACCTTCCACCATCCACCCTCTTCTACCTCCTTCCCCTGAGCAGAACAGGGAATGGGGGTTGAAGTCAGTCCGTAACATTTCGTCTCCACCACTCCTTCACAGTCACTCTCTTCCCCTGCTCCTGCGTGGGCTCCTCTCCACAGGCTGCAGCTCCGGCCTGGGGCCTGCTCCCGTGGGGGCTCCCATGGGCCGCAGCCTCCTTCAGGCCACATCCACCTGCTCCATGTGGGCTCCTCCATGGCTGCAGCGTGGAGATCTGCTCCGTGTGGTACCCATGGGCTGCAGGGGGACGGCCTGCTCCACCATGGGCCTCTCCATGGGCCACAGGGGAACTTCTGCTCTGGTGGCTGGAGCCCCTCCTGCCATCCTTCTGCACTGACCTGGTGCCTGCAGGGCTGTTTCTCACTCCTCTCTCCCAGCTGCTGTTGCACAGCAGTACTTTCCTTTTCTTAAACCTGCTTTCACAGAGGCACAACCAAGCATTGCGTACTGGCTTGGCTCTGGCCAGCGGTGGGTCCATTTTGGAGGTGGCTGGAGCTGGCTTTTAACTAACATGGGGCAGCTTCTGGACTCTTCTCACAGAGTGAGAAAACCAAAACTGTGCCACATAAACCCAATACGATGCTGCACTGCTTGTCTGCAGGCAGTAGGTAGGACATCTGTGCTAGTCACAGGCAGGTCAATCACGTACCTGGCACCCACTTGGTCTCCCTGGGATCCCTCTGCAAATACTGGGGAAAAGAGAGAGAGACAGGCCACTCCAGAGGGCAATTCAAAGCAGATGCTTAATTTAGATACATCTAATCATTCTCTGCAGGGGGTTTTATCTTTCTTCATGGGAGAGGCTGGAAAGATGGACTGAGGGACTTGGCTGCCTGCAGCTGATGGTGTGAATGCTATCCCCGCCAAAGCCAATGAAAACATCCAGAAACAGAGCCATCCACGACCCCACTAAGTAATTTATTCACCCTTATTCTTAGCAGTTGGTGCCAGCTTTCTCATTTGATCTGGCTTGAGTTGGCCTCCTTGAGCTGTTGTTATGGCTTTCTCTGCTAGACAGAGAAAGATTTAGGAGGGGCCATTCCCATCTCTCACGCTGAAATCCATACTCCTCTGAATCCTCTCTGTGATGACAGGAATAAACTCATCTCAGAAAGTCTCTCACTCAAATGCAGCTTTGCTCTTTATTGTGTGGCTTCTTGGCAGGTTTTTAGCACCCCTTTGGCAAACATGGCTTGGAGCCTCAGCCAACGATACTGCAAGGTTGCAGCATCCCAATTCTCTTGCATCTCACTTCTCCTGCACCCTGTTTCTCCTATGCCCCACTTCTGCACCCCACTTCTCCTGCACCCTGCTTCTCCTGCGCCCTGCTCCCAGCGCAGGGCAGAGTAGCATTGCCCAGCAGTTTCCACTTACCCGCAGCCCAACCACCCATCACAAACTGGTGTTTCTGAAGCAGAGCTCTTTGCAGGATGCCTCTTGAGCCCACTTTGGCACAGCTGTCAGGCGGAAGGCTGCACTGCTGAACTGAAAATGGAGTTTACTCTTATTGATGGACTAAAAGGTAATTTGCCTTCTCATAGGAAATAAACTCCTTGCCACTCCTTTCCAATACAGGGTTAAATAAGTAACTCTTTCAGCCTTTTCAGCATCAACATTACCTGTTTTACGATTGATGTCTATCTTTGCTAGGATAGTTTTTCTGTCCTTAGTGCATTTTTTAAGGTCCTTGTTCTTTGTGTGTTCCCAGTGCAGGATTGTTTCCATTGAGGCCCACAGCTTCCCTCACTGCATTTCAGCATTTCACAACATCGTCAATATTTTTTACTTATTCTTCCTCTGTTAGTGATTCATTTAGTAATTTCCAATTGCTGCTGAATTTGGATGAGTTTTTAGCTTAAGCTCTGAGCATGATTGTGGAAGGGGTGGAGGGTGACTAATTATTCATTTCTCTTTTATTTTTATTATGCCTGCACACTTTTCAGTCAGATTTCTTCTATTTAGATTTTTCATCTATACTAATTTGGCTTACAGTTTTGAGGACCTTTGGGAAACCTCTCTGCTACAGCAACTATGTATATTAATCATTACTCGTGCATCTCTTCTCTTTGTCCACACAGAATCACATAGTTACTAGTCCCTGTGCAAGCAGCCACCTCCAGCTCAGAAATTGACCAGCTGTGGCCGGCCATAACGGGGTCCATCAGAAAGCCATCTCCTTCAGTGTGCAACTGCTTTTTTGCTGCGTAAGTATTACCTGTTAGTTTTAGAAACTCTAGGCTGTTTTATTGCTGGATCAGGGGGATCTCAAGAATATTCCTCAAACTGAAGTCACCTATAGCAACCATCACACTTTTTTCTTTCCTGCATGAAAGATGGCTCCTGAAGGGACGAATCAGCCTTTTCTTTTCCTTGACTGAGTGATCTTGAGAGCTCCTCCTATTTCCTCTTGGGTTTTCTGTAGGAGAGCAGTGTCACACAAAGTTAGCATCCCCTGCTCTGAGCGAGTGTCAAGTGATCAGCACCCATAGCACCCAGGAAACATCTGTCTTACCACTTCTTCCATTCCTGGTGATATCACAGCATCCTAGTGTTGGAGGATTTTTCAGCCCAGACAGGCTCATGCCATTTTTTTTTTTTACTCTTATTTCCCCTTACCAGCTACCCAAATTCCCAGAATTAATGTGTGGACATCTGAAAAAAATGTTCCTTCTTTGAGTTCTTCATCTGATCAGTTTGACGTGGTTTTGTCACGCTGAACTTGAGATTCCTCCCTACTTGCCTTGACTTGCTAATTCAAAATCAACCAGAAAATACACCTGGGATGATCCCAGGCCTGTGATCTGAGGTACAGGGCACCTGTATGTTCGAGAACTCCAGCACTGCCAGCTTCACGCCGGACAACACGGTGCCAGTATTTTCTGTCACCTCCATGCTCCCGCTCAGAGAAGCAAGGGTCTCCATCACTATCGCTTGGGTGCTTTTCTTCTTCATTCCCACTACTGGCATTCCTGCACACTGCTACATGTTGAGGATACCTTTAACACAAATAGCTTCAATACTTTGAATATACATGAAAATACCATGAGTGAAATTTTTTGGATATTTTCTCCTGTTTTTTTGTTTGTTTGTTTCTTTTTTTTTTGACTTAGCAATTTACTGGGACTCTGCAGATTCACAATAGCAAAAACACAGGAGACTTTTGGGGCCTAAAGAACCTAGATTGGCTGAAGAGCCAAATGGTTTCCTATAAAGTGCATTTCTAAATGAATAGCTTTGTACATTGAACTTGTGAGCTGTTGTGAAAGTCCCGGTGTTACCAACCTTCAACATTTTAACAACCTTAAAAATCCAGCCTTACAGATTAGCTTCAGATTAGGCTTCTTTCTAGCATGGTGATCCTCATGCTGCTGCAATGCAGATGTTTAAACTAATCCAGCTGTGGAATAAGATTTTGCCTTGCATTTTTTTTTTAAACCATTTCTAATCAAATAAGACTATAAATTAATTGTGAGCTTATAAGTGAAAGGAAAACACATGCATGTTTTGTTTTAAAATAGCATAACCAAGTATTTTACTGATTTTTACATCTATGTAAGCATTTCTGTCATTACACATGCTTTACTATCACAACAGAAATTGTTGTTGTTTTTTTCTGCAGTTCCCTGCAGTTGTTTCCATGCAAATGATGTTTGATGCGAAATGATAACCCAACGGTAGAACTCTCTGGATAGGGAAACAATAAATGACATGTTTCTGATGGGGCCTGGTTCTGTGGAAGTTGCTCTGGTCATCTCTCAAAATTGCATGTTTCTGGTCAGGGCTGCATTATTCATAAGCGAATAATGTTTTTTTTGTGTCTCCATTTCATGTGCTCAGGTCTGTGTACTTTAAAGAACCTGATTTCCAGAAGGCGTTCATTGTCTAACTCCTTGCACCCGGGTTGTTTTAAAGTACTTCAAGTTAAGTTCCACAAAACTGAAGCCATCAATAACCATTAGTCATCCCATTGTTTGTTTGTTTGTTTTTAATCAAGCCCCCTTTAGAAGCATGTGGACATTTTTGTTTTCCACTCTTGTTTGAAATTAAGCCAGATCTCAAAATCTGGAAATCCTTTGCCAGATAGGACTTCTTCCACTCTTTATGCAGCTCTCCGCTTGCTTCAGTGTGAGTGCCCCAGATGAAACTGCAAAAAGAAGACAAAAGTATAAATGCTAGAAAATGAATTGTGCTTTTCACAGCTGTCACAGCACTTTAACCACGGACGAGTTATGCATATAGATAGTGGGCTGATGTGATTTACCATTAGCCTGACTTTCTGCCCCTTCACCGTAGTACCTGGCAAGTGCCAGAGCACCTGGGCTCTCGGGTGAATCACCCACACCCGCTGCGGAAGAAAACCTTCACGCAGAAAGAGCAGCAATATCCGGGCTGGCCATCCGCTTCCATTCTGCTCGGCCTCAGCTGATATATTTCATATGTTTTTTTAGCTGAAGGCAGGCCAGGACTTCTCCAGCTTTGACAGAAGGGCTAAATGAGTGCAGGGAGTTTTATGTGCCTCTTCCCACAGCCTTCCAGTAAGCGTGCAGGAAGTCATTGATCAACAGGATTTAGGCAACGTGCACCAGGAAGGTACGCGTGTGTGGCCTGGTGGCCTCTGCAGCATGACACCACTTCTGATTCAATAAGCCCAGGGATAAGAGGCTAGGTGGTAAGCCACCCACACCACGTGTATGATGCATCTCCGCAGCAGTGTGGTCAGTTTTAAAGCCCGCTCCATAAAGCTGCATGCTTCTTACTAATGTTATGGTTTGGATGTGGTCATTGCAGAACGATCTTCCTGGAAAATTGCTAAACACACTGTCACAAACAGAAGGCGAGCTCCCTGACCCAGTGTCTTATACTTCCCCGGGAGCAGGAACAGGCTCTGACCCCTGGCAGATTGCTTGGGTTTGCTTTCTCATCCTGATTCGCACAGCTCCTCTGTGCCGTAGTGCAGGAGAAGACGTGGAGGGCATCGCATCCGCTCTGCAGGCTACAGTGCGTTAGGGCCACACAGAAAAGAGGGTGAAGGGCTGGTGTGCCTGTTAGGCTGCAGAGCAAACCTCACAGCAGCAGTTCATTGTGTTGGCAGGAAGGGGACAGTTTGATTTTTCACTTTTTCTGTGCCTCAGTTTCCCCACTTGGTCATATTTCACTGCTGAGGGTAGGATGCAGCTGTGGCGGGGAGGACAGGGAAAGGATTGATGTCAGTTCAGCAGCCCTGTCATTGCATGATTCGGAGCATAAACTAATGAAGTGAATCTGTTTTCCTTCTCTCTTTCTTTCTTATCTGTGATTTTCCACGTACAGAGGAAATGGAGAGGGGGAGGCAGTGAGAGGCTGTTATCATGCAGTGATGAGACAGGCTGTGGAGGAAAGGATGCTACTCCTTCAGTGATCCCAAATGTGCTCCCAAATCTCAGAAGAGCTGAATTTTCAGCTGAAAGAGTCATCTATGAAATAATCTATTCCCTGGACACCAAAATAGTTGTCATTATTGTACAGCATCAACAGCCCATTGAGCTGAATGGGGGCAGCCCATGCAGGGCTAGTGTTTCAGTCTGTCCACCTGCAGCCTAGTAAATAATGGAGAGGATAGTTTACTGTTACAGAGGGATCGGAATTGCCTGGCTGAATGGTCACAATCCAAGGAAATGTGTTTTAATTTAGCTAAATGAAAAGTAATACATCTGGGAACAAAGAGTTCAGGCAGTACCTACAGGACAGGAGACTCTGCCTCGGAAAGCAGGATTATGGGGTCATTGTGGTGACTACCTCCATGATCGCTGCTGGTTCAGATGGGTGAGAGGGTTCAGATGATATTGGGAGCCCAGAAGCAAGTGATCGGACCTGGGAAGGCAGAAGCATTGGTAGGAGCATCCCTGGGCTGCAGTAGTGTTACCTGGTATCAACCTCCTAGCAAGAACTTGGGAATGCCAGGGAGGGCCACTGAAGTGTCCTGGTGGCTGGGAAAATAAATGTCTTTTTGCGATGTAAGGGTTAAAGTGTGCAATCAAGTCAGCTTTTCTAGGGTGAGGTTTGGTTTGTCTTTGTGACACTGGAGCACAGAATTGTGGTGAGGGGACACTGAAGTTACATTAATTCAGCTGTGACATGAGATCCTACTTCATAGATATGCCTGAGTCCACCTTCGGAGATAAAATCTCCAGCTGATGTGTTTAAAGTTTGATCGGGATTGTCATCTTCTGGGCATCTCTTAATTCTCATTTCTGTCCCTTTTTGTCATGGTGGTGGGAAAAAAAAAAAAAAAAAAAAAAGAAAAGTTTGCATTTCCCTCAATTTCCTCATTGCTGCAGCTCCATGCTGAGACAGGGACTCAGCTGAACCTTTAAGGTTTTGGGCTGCAGACTTTTCTTCTCCAGTACGAAAGAGGCAGTGTGTTGTAGGGTATCGTAGGCTTTTCTTCACCTTCTTGTGAGGTACTGGAAACTGATGGGGAAAATGCTTTGGAAGGTATGAGCTGGTACAGTACATCTCTCTTCCCTTGGGACCTGGCTGTGATCCTGCCTGTGACTGCCACCACCCCGATGACTTGCTGAGCCCGGGGGAGGTCTGCATCTCCCTACAGCATGGTCTCTGAATCACCTGCCAAAATCACTTGGGCACAACACACAAGCCAGTTCCCTGGTTTGGTCTCTTCTGGTCTTTACCTGTGGCACAGACCAGCTAAGTCCTCCTTTTGGAGGACTGTGTTGCTTCAGTCTAGCTGAAGTCTTCAAACTCAATGTTGGTGGTGTTGTCCAGCCCATGAAGCACATGAGGTCTTATCAGTTGGTCGTAACAAGCTCATCTTCAACCCTGACAGCTGGGAGGCCAGAACACCTTTTTGAAGAAAGTATCTAGTCACATTGAACAACGGATCCAAAAATGTGCTTTTCTCTGTGACTAAAAGACATGAGATCTTAAAGTATACAGCAAGGGACTGAGGCCACGTAGGCAATACTCCTGGGACAGAGTCCTACATTATTGCCATTGACTTTGATCTCTGTGTCAAGCATCTCAGTTACTACTTCTGGAAGGCAAGGCAGCAGCTGGCTTTCCCAACCTCCAACCTTTCTTAATGACTTTCTTTCCCATCAAGGGCTGCAGAAAGTTATTATATGCTATGGCAAGATGTAAGTCTTTGCACATTGCTTTGTCCCACTACAACCACAGACTGGCCTCTTCTATAGAGTTTGCACTACAACTTACATTTGAACTTTTCCAACTTCAGACCTGCGATTTTGGAGCCACACATTATCAAGAGAAAGGCCAGCTGAGATGAAGAGGTCTGACTCCAGCTCCAGACCTTCCTGAACCGTGGGAGTGCTCCTCTTGTGCAGCTCTGATCTGGGCCCATCTCTAAATATAACCATAATGTAATAATAAAAAAAGAAAGGAACCAAGAAATAGCTGTAACCTTCCATCCAACAGTGGTTGAGTTATTACCACAGTTACATCACAGCTGAAACAGGTGCAAGGAAATAAGCCTCCCAAAAGCTTCTATTCAGGAGGGAAATGACCGAAGAAAGCAGGGGGAAAGGAGGAAGGCGGAGGTAAGGGTAGGAGCCAGGGGACAGAGCGGAAGTTGTTTCTCTTGGGATGTGGCCAACTTAGTAGCTGTCTGAACCCAGGAGTTGTCTTGGATGCTCCTTCTGTTGCTGTCTTTGCTTTTTCCATTTTCAGGATGCCTGCTAGCAGAGAGCGTGATGATGGCACTATTGGCTTGCCCTCTGAATGCCCTCTTGCCTGGGACCTCCACAGCCCACTGAAACGCCTTTAAACCTGATGCAAGCAGACACACATCCTTCCAAGCATATTTTGTGCAATTTTCGAGGAATCCTTCAAGGACTCATCAGTTCAAATAATTCCCTCTGCCCCAAAACTATGGGGAAGGGAAGCGATTATGAGAAAGCTCATGTTCCTTCGGCAGCTGCAGTCACTTTGGGTGGGATTCATCTGACTAAACATAGATGTCTCCATGTGAGCTAGTCACGCTATGCTCCCTTTATGGAGGAGAATATGGGGAAATATAGGCACAGCTATGAGTCATCCCCTCCCCAGGTCAGTGTCTAAAACAGGTCAGGCAAATCTTGCCCATTTCTCTTCTTCGCTTGTAAAAGGAGCTGCAATGAAGAGGCCAAGTGTAGGTCTGTAAAGCTGGATCAAGCCCATCCTTTATCTGGTGTCCAAACTGGATGATTTTGTCTGGGATGGAAGGGCCAAGCTGCAGTGAGCACATTATCAGGAAGTGCCATGAAACCACAGCAGTGGGGTGAATTGGCATGTGTGAGCTCATTTCAACGTGTGCTTCACCATGGGACAGGAGGCAAGAAGTGCAATGTTGGAGAGGAAATGGCCTAAGAAAAATGCCTGTGAAAGTCACCATGGGACGTCACTCTGGTGCCAAGACTATGTTTGTTTTGAACTGGTGCAGGTACCTCTGCTTGTGTGTTTGGGGGCTAAAGTTACTGCCTTTCTGACACCACTGACTCACTGTGTGACCAGTTACTCCCCCACTCCTGGCCTCTCTCTCCTTCCCACTTCTCCTTTCCAGACTTCACTAAAGTAGGCCCAACTTCATATCCCTGCAGAGCACTGACGTGCTGGAGAGAAGGATGTTCATCATCGGTGGTGGACCGGTGAACCTAGAGCACTTCCAAGTGCCATGGACACTTGGGCGTCTTCCAATGGGACGCTGGCCATCTGCATCCCGCACTGTAGCTCCTGATTGCTCAGCTCTGCACATCTCTCCCTGGGCCGCCTGGCCTAGCACTGAGTTGCGTGTTGAAATCAAGGAGCATTTCCTATGCTACATGTGCGTCAGTGACGCATGGGGAAAGGAAGCGCAGCAGTTGCCAGAAGCACCAATGATGTTACTTTATGTTGTTATCTGATGAGAAAAGTAATGAAGCAAAAATGCTTTGAGCACACAGCGAGCCAGCTCCTCTGTCGAGGGATTACTGCTAAGGACTCTCAAGACCTTATGTGCACCCATGACTGTAACCCATGAGTAAGAGCATGAAGCATGCACTGAAGGTAAATAAATGGTTAGAGGGAGCTGCTCCAAGTCAAATTCCTCCCCCCCACTTTTTTCTTTTCCTTTCTCACCACTGAGAGACAAACAAAAGCTCAAATGATGTCATGGGGCCATGCATTTGGCAAGAGTCTTGCTGCTTTGTCCCAGCACATGACCAGCCCATTTAATGACATTGTCCTTGCATTCACCGGAGGTGGCACGTGCAGAACTCACAGCAGAGTCCGGCAGTACAAAGCAGAGCACAGAGGAGGAGGAGGATTTTCAGATCTCTTGCAAAAGGTTCCACTCAGTGGCACCAAAAGCTAATGCAGGGGCCAAGTGCCAAATTTCCAGCTCCCTGCTGTAGGTGGTTGACTGATGGAGAGGGGCTGGTGCCGCAAGGGCCTTCAGTTTCCCTCCCAGAAACATCAGAAAAGTGAAAGTGAATTAGTTTGCTTACAAATAGACAAAAAAAAAAGAAAAAAAGTGCATGCATATGTGTAGGCATACACTTTCATGGACTGTATTTTGGAAATACCTAAGGACTCAAGGTCCTCAAAGCTGCTGTGGGGATTCAGGATCTCTTCTGAACCAGGACACTTGAGTTCCTCAGCCTCAGCAGCACAATGAGTAACAATTTTAC
Source organism: Anseranas semipalmata (assembly GCA_013399115.1). Taxonomy (NCBI): domain Eukaryota; kingdom Metazoa; phylum Chordata; class Aves; order Anseriformes; family Anseranatidae; genus Anseranas; species Anseranas semipalmata. The sequence continues at coordinate 185,526 of VXAA01001614.1, forward strand.
ACTGGGGTTTTCTCTAGCTCCTAGGCAGAGCTGGGGGTTTTGTGCCCTTAAACCTTTTTTTTGCTATCAAGGAATAGCAAATTAAACGTTTTTTTTGCTATCAGAGAAGCTCTGGTCTTTGCTCTGGGCTTGGGTATTTCTGGGGAAGGTATGTTCATCAAGTGCCCTGGCTTGGAGCTAAAGGGCCAAGCGCACATCTGCTCCTTCACCCCACTACAAGTTCACCAAGACAGACACGACAGCTAAAGGTGCATGATGAGAAAACAGACTGATAACTGCCTTACGACTGCTTTGGGGCTGCCAGTCACAGGTATCGAGGTACAGCCATGGGTGAGTGGAAGTTCCATCCCTCGTGCCACGCTCCCTCTCTGGGAAATAACATCTTCTCTCCTCATACCCCGGCTGTGGGACTGCTGAGTCCAAGCCAAATGGCACCTTTTGGCCTGTGGCTGAAAGAAGCTGTCCTGGCTGATCACCTGCCATGCTGGAACTGCAAGTGCACAGGACAGGACCCCAGGGACCCATGTCCTGTGCCCCATGGCTGGAGCAGTGCAGGCACCAACTGGCAGAAACAGAGGAAGGGAAACCACAGCTCTCTCCAACACAGAAAAGCTGCTGGCTCCCTGTAGCATCACCCTGTTTCTTCTACACTGTTCTTTACATCATCTATATTGGGATTTATTATTTGTGCCTGCAGAGAGCTGAGAGTCAGCCCCACACAGATCAGCTGCTGTGGCACCAGTGGCTACCCCTACGAATCTGCTACATGGTGCAGCATCACATACCTGGCTTTCAGCAGTTTGGCTAAGAAGCTGGAAGCTTTCCAGGAAGGGATGACAGGTGAGACCATGGCTCTGCTTCCTCCACCGAGAAACATACCCAGAAACGTTTCACTATTTCAGTCCTCCGAAAGAGAAACCTAGGCTGGACCCCGTGCAGCTCTGGGCGTGGAGCACTCAAAGCCAAGCAGGCATGTAGGCACTCTTGCTTTAAGAGTTGATTTCCTAAGTGAACTGTCAACTCCCGGTGGCTAGAACAATCTGCAAACAATTTCTAGTCACTGAACAAAGCAAATCTTTGTACTGTGCTGCAATAGTTCATTATTAAATAAAGGCTCCTTTGTTATACTATAAGAAATGGTGTGTACTCCACTGCTCTTCATAATGCACCTTAGTGTGAGTTTGCAATGCACATAAAATCATATTTCATGTCCCATGAAAAGATGACATAGTGGGTTATTTTAATTTTGCTAGGAAAAGCACAGGGTGAAGGACAGATCACAGCACGGTTCTGGTTTGAACTTCATTGTTGATGCATTTGATTCATGATCTTGGGAAAGGACCCAGGGACTGGACTTTCTCTCATTTGCAAGAGGCTAAATGAGGAGCAACATTGGTGAAATTAGTTGAGAGGAGAGCAAGGGAAAACTTTAGCAGCTGCCATTCCTGTGAGTTTTGTTACCAACTGTGCTGCCTTTCTGCAGTTCCAGGCTAAAATGAGTCAAAGCGGGAATCAAAGGGCGTTAGTGTTTTCCCATCCAGAAAAGCAAATGTGTTTCCAGCTCCCTCCCGTCCCTCTGCCGCTCTGCACCCAGCAAGCTCCCAGGAACATGCCAGGGGTTCCAGGAACAGCCCTGGGGTCCCCTCTTCCCTGTAGGCACATGGGCCCTTAGGCTTCCGCCCTGCTAAATCCAGTGTTTTCCTTTGCATTTTATTGAAACTCTTTTTGTCAGACTGCGACCTGTCAATCAAACCCATCAGACCACCACATGAGGTTGCATCCCCCTTATTTTTCACATTATGGTGCTTGGCATGGAGCTGGCAGTGCAGGAGCAGGGCTGTAGTTTTCCTGCCCCCCTCTATCTCTCTTCTTCTCATTATCCCATGGGGGCTGTGCAGGTCCCCCCAGGCCAGTCACCAAGGCCGTGGGAGCCAGGGTTGGTGGCACGGATCTCTCTGCCCAACCCTGGCATCTCCCACTCGGCTGGAAGCAGCCAAGTGACCTTTGGGCAGAAAGTTTCTCCCAGAAGAAGAAGGTTCCTCCAAGCCCTCTTCACGTTCTGCTCTAACTGGGGCTGCAAACAAAGCTTTTACGACAAGCAGCCAACCGAGATCAGGCTAAGCCTGCTAACTCATTTCATGTGGGTGATTCATATGCCATCTAATAATAGCAGCTCCTGGCCATGCCAGCACAATAACTGACCATGGAAAACTCCACACGTCTCTGGGCTGCCGTCCCAACAGTTTTCAGAGGCCGAGTTGGCTGTGGCTGGTGGTTTGCCTCCGAGGTCAGAGCTGCAAGGCTGAGCAAGGAGCTGCAAGGCTGAGCGAGGAGCTGCAGACCATGCTGCTGGCATTTCTGCCAGCGGGGTTCCTCCTCTGGCCATGCCAGTGTCAATGCCACCACCGTGCTGGCCTGGGAGCAGGCAGGGAGATGACCCCCTCCTACTGCTACTTGACCTCGAGTGGTCGCTATTCATTGCTGTGTCTGCTGGCCAGCAGCCAGCCCAGGGAATTGAACTAAGCCAACCTTCCTTCCGGGGCAAAACCATGTTTTTCCTCTCTTTCCATCCCCAGCTGCTGTTTAGAACATCTGCAAGAAGCCACTGTGCAGCTGCCCGGTTCCTCCTGGCCATGGTGTCGATGCTGCCTTGGGGCTGCCTCATTCACTTGTTCCAATGCTCCCAGTGGGAAGGGGTGATGGCAAGGCAAAGTAATGCTCGTGTCACCTGTCAGACTCTTGTGCCTTCCTGTCCAATACTCCCCCAAAACAGGTTTTACCCTGTGTGGTGTTTGGACATCTAAAAGGAAGGTGGTGGTGGAGGCCGGAGAGGTCTCACGCCCATGAGCAGCACAGCTGAAGCCTTGCAGGGTGATGGGTCTTGGGTACAGGCTGGAAGCGGGGCTGCAGAGAGGGTGACGAACACATCAGTAACCTGCGTTACAGCCCCAGTTGGTCAACTGGGGCTCCCACTTCTCAGCCACGGGGAGGCAGGGGTCAGCGCTCCGGAGCCGAGCCCACTGGGCAGGAGCGGGTCAGTGGGTGGCTTTGGCTCTGCAGCCGGGACGGCACCGCACAGTGAGCCAGGACTCCCACAGAGTGGCAGCACTGAACCACTGATAGGACCTCAGCCTCAAATACGGCTTTTTCCTGCTGCTTTGGGTTTGTGAGTTTCGCCAGGGCAAGGGTTCTCAGCTCGGTGCTGAAGCAGCCCACGGCAGCAAGGGTGGATGAGCAACAGCAGGGGCCGAGATAAATGCACGCTGAATGGCCAGCGCTTAGCTGGATTTAGGGCCAAGGCCATGTGCCAAGCTGGTGTAGGGGCAGAGAGAAGCACCCAGGGAGGTGATGTGGCCCAGGGGACAGCACACACCTGGGGGAGATAGATTGCTGCTGAGCCCTTGGAGAGGAGTGGGAAATACTGGCACGGGATTAATTCAGGCTGGAAAGCAGCTGCACGATGGAGGCACATGTGTAAAGCCGAGCAAAACGCGGTGCTGCCGCAGTGTGCAGCAGGTGCCCTGCCCCGCCGCCTGCCTGCTCCACTCCCCATGGGCGCTCACGGGGCTAGGACATGGGATGAGGCAATCCCACACTGCTTCCTGGCAGCTGGGGCCTTTCCCAGGAAGCAGCTGGACCATCTCGCTCCCAGTTTCAGTTTTGCCATTTGTTTGCCTTGCAGGGATGTTTTCCTCTCCTTCCTTCCCAGAGCTGAGCCAGAGCCAGGGGGTTTCCAGCCCCAAGGAGAGCAGGGCAGCCCCTGTCCTGCCTGTGCCACTGGCGAGGGCCCGGGAGCTGGGAGCCGAGGTCTGGATGCACGCTGAGGGTCCCAGGTGCTCTTCCTGGAGCCCTCCTGTACCACACAAATGATTCGGTAGGCACTGGGCAAAGGAAGAAAAGCTGGCTCAGATGTGGCTGCAGCTTTCAAGGATGCTCTTGATTTGAAATGGGATTGCCCCCCTTTTTGATGAGTGTATTGGTGGCTCTACAATATAGAGCCTTTTTTGCAGCCTTTTTGTTTGTGTCGTCTCCTCTAAATCTGATGTTTTGGCTGCGGTGGCCCCAGCAAGAAGACTTTGACCAAATACTCATGATCAGCAAACACACTGCAGTGGCACCAGTATACAGAAAATGCCACAGTCTGGGACAGACTGGGAACAGTGTCTGGGTTTTTGATGGTCTCCAGTTTGAGGTGTAGCATTGCAGCCGGCCGGGCAGAGGAGGATTCCCTGCAGCATTTTGCTGGCCAGTGCTGAGCCCTCTCTTTCTCTGCTGATGCTCCAGCTGAACCAGAGCCAAGCAGAGCTCGGGTGAGGAGCTGGTTGAAACCCAAGCTGTTTCAGGACGTGAAGGTAAGCAAGAAGCACTATGCTGGTTCAAGACTGCACCCCACAGAGCTGAAAAAGGCATTGCTGCCTCCTAATTGTGTGTCTCAGCTTTGCACAGCTTCAAGCATCTCAGCCGCTTCTGTAATTTGGAGAAAACAGCAGCAACCTCCAGGGGAGCAGCCAAGGAGGAAAAAAAAAACCAGCATGGAATGTTTTTGTTGTTTTGTTGTTGTTGTTGCTTTTTTTTTCACTCTATGCCACAGGCCAGACTTAAGAAGGGAAAGAAATCCGAGGCAGGAAAAGAACTGGACAAGGGGAAGGTGTAAGGAGCCGTGCCACCAGCCCTGGCAGCCAGCAGCCTGCGGAGAGGCCAAGTGCCAGGGGTGGGGACGCTGCATGGTGGGCTGCAGAGGGACACGAGCTGCTCGAGTTCAGAAGTAAAAGGCACAAGAGCAGCATGGCACGGCCCCAGTACCGGTGCCCTGGAGGACAGCACTTCCCGGCTGGGGCAGCCGTGGGAGTTTGTCTGCTCCAAGGTGATGTGGAGAGGAGAAAGCAGCCCTGCAGGACGGGCTGTGCTGCTTCTCCCAGTGGAACTGCAAAGGAGAGTTTGGATTTCACTGTTGGTGGGAGGAAAACACCCTGCCATCTGAAGCAGCCCTGCAAACCTGCATTTTCTGCTGACCTACTGGTATCTCCCCCTTCTGATGCTGGGCCACCAAGTAGTGACAAACATGAGAGACACAGCACGGGTGAGGAGGCCAAAATTCATAACCTGCTGGAAAAGTCTTGGGGTCAGGAGAAGAAAGCAGGATTTTCCCATACCCACGGGAATGGGTCCTCACTGGCTGCAGCACGCAGCACCTGGCTGCTTCCTCCTCTGGTCCTTGCACCAGGGCTGAGCTGCTGGACTTACAACATGCCCATCAACTCCTCTTGGCACTGGGCAAGCATGCCGCCGGGACTGGAGCCCTCTCACTCTGCCCATCAGTGGGTCCTCATGCCATTGCGGTCTCTTTTTAAAAGAACGCCATGCAAACCCTGCCATATCTCTTGCATGAAGTGCGATACGGGTGTGTTAAGCAGTGTGGCATGGCTCACCCCACCACCACAGCATGGCCCACCACAACTGCCACCTCTGCATGGCTTCTGGCTCAGGCAAGCACAAGCCTGAGGTGCAGCCACGTCTTTCTGGGTTCCCACAGCCAAACTGGAAGGAGGTTACTGAAAGCAATAGTGACCAGGCCAGCTGGGGGCCGAAGCAATCAGCACTGCCAGGAATGAGATGTATCTGCCCGTTCCCAGCAGCAGCCCTTTAGGCAGATAAAGGATTTGGCCAGTGAAAACATTGCCATGACCCTCCAGCAGTGTGGGATGCACCATAGGTCTTCAAAGCAAAACTGCCTCAAGGCAAGACAAGCATATGGAGTTCTCCCTATGGCTGGGGAGGGCTGGAGTGAGACTGGCTGCTCATGTTGCAGAAACAGGGTGTCTTCCAGCAGCAGAGGTGCAGCAGGAGAGGATGGGGAGGCACACACACCTCCCATGGTCCCTCCTGTGCAGCCAGGTCCAGCTGCTCACTGCTCCAGCTCCCTGTTGCTTTTACAGGGCTGTTGGCACTGGTGCTCTGAGGCTGGTGGGGGATGCTCAGGTACAGCAGCAACGGGGTCATTCAGCCTGGCTAATTAGTACTGGTATTTCTATCTCTGGCCTTTTCTCAGCTCATATCCATCTGGGGCTCTTTTCGATCACTACAGAGCTTTCCACCCTCTTGGTTTTTATTCTCTCCTACTCTGCCTTCCAGATTTTTGCCACTGTTTCATGTAGCTGTCCAAGTTATTTGTCTCTTCTGTCTTGCTCTGGTCGTGGGAACATTAGCAATGTTTTTCTGTAGAGCAGGGTGGCTTAGAGACAGCCCCACAGACCTGATGGAGATCCTGGTGCTGCCGGCAAAGGCTGGAGCAGCTCAGCCAGCCCCCAGGAACTGATCCTGTTTACGGTTCATTCCCATCTGATCTGCCCACCGCTTCTTGCTCCAACTGTGCCACCACCACACTCAGCGAGACGTGGCACGGCACCATCTCAAACACAGGGCTGCACCCCATGGGCTGCACCCCAGTGGTGCGTCTGGGTTGGGGGCACATTAGGGCCACAAGGTGTCCATGCAGGCAGACACCGGGCACAAGCATTCCCATTAAGTGCCAGTTCTTCCTTCTTCCTGGCCCAAGCCCGCTCCTTTTTGCCAGGCAAAGCTGCTGGGCCAGTCCAAAGTCAGAGAGGAAAAATGGGCGGAGGCAGTGGGGACAAGAACAGTGGAAACACAAATGGGTTATGTGCTTCCCTGGGTGGAAAGAGGCCCAGGTTGTTAAATAGCAAACAATTTTAGCATGAGTTATTATTATTATTGGTTGTTTGTACTGGGAAGTGGTGCCTAGGGGCTCCCATTGCACTAATCATGTAACAAAGCTATGTTCCTCACACAAATAGCTTGTGTTTCAGCATGCAGAGAACAAGCAGTCTCCTTCCCATTATCCTCCCTTCAAAAAACTGTATGAAGATTGCACAGTCGAGCCCACAAACATTGAGAAAGGAAAAAATGACATTGGCCTGCCCTCCAGTGCCGTGGCTTACAGCCAGCCCCGTAACCTCAGCAGCACCTTCAGCTCTTCCCGTGTTCTCCTCCCCTGCTCCATCCACCACCCTGGCAGGTCTCAGCTCTTTGTATTATTGTTATCAGCAGTTTTTGTGTTGCCCTTGCGTTTGCTGTTTGTGTGTACTAAATTCACATCGTCTGTTCAAGATGTTTTTTTCCTGCCTCGCTGCTCAGTGCTGTGTATCTCCGTTGTACTTTGCAGGCTTTTCAAACAGTTCTCTTGGGTACATGCCCCTCTGAAGTAAGAAACCGATTTAATGAATTCAATTAATTAATTTACAGCTTTGGCACCAAAACACAGACTAACTGAAGGTCAACAGCATCCACTAATTTTGGATGTTACAAACCAAGACTATCCTGCTATTTTCCTGCTGTTATCCTTTTCCTAAGGACTTGGTGTGATGTTGAGCTGTATCATATCAAGTCACAGCTCTTCCTGCACCCACATGGCCACTTCACAGTTTTAGTGTTTCAGAGGTGAGAGTCCCTCATCTCCCACTGGGTCAGGCTCATGGACACTGTGCACAAGGCTGGGCCATGCAGGTCTCCTGGCTGGGCTTCAGTTTGCGCAGCTGGAGGGGCTGGTAGGTGTTGTCAGCTGCTCTTGGGCCAGCACAAGGCAGGGATGAACGATGTTTTCACAAAGCTGCTGGCAACAAGGGGCTGGTAAGGCTCAGAAACACCATGCTCGCCTCCAAGCCCCTGATCTACAGTCAGCACAGAGCCTGCTACTGCTCCGTCGTGTCCTGGTCCAAGGCTTGCCTCCTTTGGCCACAGTGGGACAGGCCCCAGGGGGATGGTGGCTTCCTGGGCTTGCAGCTGGGTGCACCGCAGTGCCCACCATGCCGCCCCTGCTGGTGGGGAAAGCCACTGACTCATGAGCTGGTCCTGGGGCACCACCACACTCTGGGAGGATTTGGGGTGCAGCACGGCCACCATCAACCCCCTGTCCTGCCTTCATTCTATGAATAGCTCCTCCTGCCGGTGAGGCCTCTCCTCCTGCCTCACTCGCTTCTCAGCTGGGCGTGCAACACCTCTCCTTTCTGCTCTTCCTCCCTCCCAAACTTTAGGCTCTGGGCTAAATGACAAAAGCTTAATAATGGCTGAAGAGTGCGGGAAAAAAATATTAACACGAGCAAAAATCAAATATTTAAGGATACTTGCCTTGGCCTTGAAAATGGTTGAACTATTTAGGCCAAGGCAACATGCTAAACACCAACAGAGTGGATCAGGTCTTGCCGAGATACACACAATTGAAACAGTAGTCTTGAAATGAGAATGGCTCGGTCACCTTAAAATGAAGCAGCCCTACAACTTTGTCTATAGTGGTTGCCCCAACTAACTTGATCTCACTTGCTCTGGATGCGCGCTATGTACAAGCCCATGTGACTGCTATACTTAACAGGAACATTCACTAAATCTGCCCCAAATCCTAGCTTTGAAGAAGACTGCATCTAAGTCTTCTGCAGGCCACCCAATGATCCACCAGAGTAGCCACGTACCGACTAACTCAGCCAGGGGAGCATCTCTTCCCGTGTCCTGTGCTTCTTTGTGGGTGGCCGAGCCTTTGCAAGAGATGCTTGGTAAATGAGGTAAGAAAATGCAGCCCCCATATAGCAGGACAGTGTCTAATACAGCATGGCTTTGACCTCTGAAATGTGTTCTCCTGTGGTGGAGGGTTAACCCAGGTTGGTTCCTCCCCTCTTTTCAAAAATTTTATCTATCCGTGTGACACTGTAGTTTCATGTATTCCTCCATCCGCACTCCACCCACCCCCCACCCCCCCCAGCCATTTTTCTTTAAAGGGAAGGTAGAAGCCCTGTTCTGATTCCCTGCCGGTTTTTAAAGTGTGAATGAAATGAAGCAGTCGTCTGGGAAAGCACAAACAGAAAAGCGAGCGGACATTAGTGGAACTGATACACACGCTGATTGCAACCAGGCTCTCCAGCAAACTAACTCCCTCCCCCAAGGAGATATTTTAAAAGCTGAAAGCTAAGAACTTAAGTACAAAGGCTTTTGTGTTTTTATTGACATTGTAAGAAACATTTTTTTCTTTGTTACAAAAGAGCTAAGTGGTTCTGAAAGCAGAAGTACAGTTTATATGTACACAGTGCTACAGACCCTTCAGATCAACCTAAGGCTCGAGAAACATCAGATCATAACTGCAGGTTTATCAAATGAAGACCACTAAGGCCTGTTACAGCCGAATACTATTCCTACTGTACGTAAATGTATTTACACTTTTATAAAAAAAAAAAAAAAAAAGATTAAAAGCTTTATAAAAAAAATAAAAAAAAAAAGGATTACAAGCTTTATAAAAAAACAAAAAAAAAAAAAAAGTGAAAAAAATGAACACATTTTTATCTTACACATCTGCAGAACTGACAACAGTAACTTTTCAATAGAAGACATTCTATCAATCCAAGGACAATAACACGTGATACCAGAGGTTTACAAGACACTTCAGACACTATTAACAGTGGTATGTGCTATTAGCTGAATAGAGAGTACAGCCTCATTGTGAAAATTTGGCAACATATCTTGGTCCCTCTCTGTTATAAGATAACACAAAATAAGGCACATACATTGTGAGAATATAAACACTGCTGTTCAGAAGGATGAGCCATTGCGCAACGCGTGTGGGCGAGCTGACCGGCCATTTCATCAAGAGAGAGGGAGTGGAGGGAAGCAATGACTGGAAGCGAGAAAGCAAGCCAGCGTTTTAATGCACATACCATTTGTGACCATTCTCCAAGGAGAGAATAACATCATCTGCCGTGTGGACATCCTAGGCCATTGTACTTACCAGCAAATCCCCTCTGGAAGCCCGCTGACTTCTCTGCAAAAATACCTTTTATCCACCTGCTTGTACCTTATGGATGAGCTCTCACTGGTGACTCCCACTTTGTGGAAAGTAAAAATGTCTGGAAAAACATGAGCGAGGCAGATGCACCCACAGCCAACAGTAATGAATCTGGAAGACCCCCACATTGCCAATAGAAGAAAGGGTGATTTAGACTCAGTCTTTGCCCACTGCAATGCTTTAAAAAACAGGAACAATCATAAAAAAAAAAGAAAAAAAAAAAGAAAAAAAAAAGAAAAGCATTTTCTAGTACTCTAGGGTGAGTGGTGGGCTTCCAACTGGTACAGTAACACCAACTGATGTGCCAGACACACAAAGGCAAGCTTCAGCTCTGCAACTGGAAGAGCAGCAGTAAAACGTGCTAGTAAACCTGTGAGTGATGCTGGTGAGACTTTCTCCAGACTACCACATATCCAGAAGGTGGTTAACAACTTAAAGCTGGTCTTCAGCCTAACCGTGCCATGCTCAGACAGCCCAGTCTACGTTATCAAAACAAAACTAAAAAACAAGATAGCTGGGCTACAATGTATTGATACCTTCACAACTATCAAAACAGGCTCTTTAGCATCAACCAAAAAAGCATGAGAAGATACTAAAAGATGAGAAGTGATATATTTACGTAAGAAAAGAGACACATATGCTTAATGGTGAAAATGATAAATCATTTGCACAAAGTCTCCGGGGACATGGTGGAGTCTCTGTTCCTTTGACATCTCCAGATGAAAACTGGATGCCTTTCTGGAACATGTGGTTTAGGCCAAGACACACTGTTGGCCCGAGACAGGGGTAAGTAAGTGACAAAGGTTTGTCAAATCCAGGAAGGCAAATTAGCTACTCACACAGTCCCTTTTAGCCTGAAGCAATGTGAATGGATCCTTCTAAGCTCTGATGGATCACATGTGTTAATAGTTTCCCAGCTTCAACCGCACCAGCCAATACAATTATAAACTGGAAAATTGAGTTTTTTTAATGTATTGGCTCTATAACAATAAAAGGCTTCTCTCCCATGCCACCTGCTCCCAGTCATAAGTCTCCCTGTTGAAATTGTTTATAAACACATAATTGATGGCTTAATAAACAGCCAGTGATTGGTTACTAACAACCATTTGAAATAGTTCCAGCTGATGAGAGCACAGCCTTTCCTAATGTGTACACTGCTGTTTCTCAGCAGGGGTGTGAGCTATACCATAGTGCTGCAAGGTGAAGTGTCGCTGCTGAAGCACCCCTCCATCCAAACCAACCATTTGCCATGATGAGCTCTGCCCAATTCCCCATGAAGGCTGGAGACCTCTACAGAAGGGCTGTCTGAGTTGATGATGGCAGGAAGGTCAGGGGAGGAATCAGCAATGGGCAAAGAGCACAAAGGGAGGGAATAAGCGTGCATAACACAGACGGGGGAAGAAATCTTTGCCAAAGATATGGAGAAAGACAAGTGCAGGATGATGATAAAAGTTGTAGAATATTGAGGAAATTTTTTCTTTATTTACATTTTTATTGATCTCTGACATTCCAGCTCACTTTTAGTATATGCTGTGATAAGCCCAAATAAGGCCCCAGCACTAGATTCCTATGATGTTTTCTTTCTGATTTACAGCTTCTTCTTCTGATTTTAACAGCTGTTAATAGATCACTGTTATCAGACAGCTTCACGTAGGTTGCATTCCTACACATTCCTCAGATACTATGCCCTGAACAAGCTGGTATTTCATCCTTTCTTTACAGTCAAAAAAGAAAAGAAAAGAAAAGAAAAGAAAAGAAAAGAAAAGAAAAGAAAAGAAAAGAAAAGAAAAGAAAAGAAAAGAAAAGAAAAGAAAAGAAAAGAAAAGAAAAGAAAAGAAAAGAAAAGAAAAGAAAAGAAAAGAAAAGAGTGCTGTGGCCTTCTAGGCTGTAGGTATCACCTTCTGGTGCTATTCCTAATTCTGACTGGGCTAAAATGTATCTGTAGTCCAAAATGGGCCAAACTACCCCTCCTCATCCTGTCTACATCAGCTCCCTACATACATCAAAACCATGACTGTAAGTGCTAGCACCATTTGCATCCCATGGCAGCATTTTAATATCAGGACTTAACTGAGAAGTCTGTGAGGGCTGGACTTGCATGCAGCTTCTAGGAATGGGTGAATTTAAACCTTGCTCTTGTCCATGTTCTCCATCCCAACCTGTCTACCCAGGAGCACCATGTGTTCAGAGGCATAGCACAGATAGAAACGTGCTACAAGAGCTGGCCATTATGGAGCAAATTCCATCCATTTTTATCAGGGAGTAACTTCACGACCACAGTGCGTTAGGTCCAATTTTTGCTGGTGGAATTAAGCCTAGGCACTGACCCACTGGATCTGCCTTGAATCGAAATGCACATTGCTTTCACCAAGTGTAGAGCAACTGGGTTGGTATTTTTAAGTTTTGATTAGTTAACAGACATACTTGCTGTTCAGCTTGTTTCTTTGCTATTTTTAATGGCAGTTTAAATCTTTTAATTTTGTAAAGCCTGCATACACTGGAAAAACATTTAAGGTTATCAGATTGCTTGTAATCACTTTGCTTTACTTGGCTAGTCTGAGAACAGGGCCATTCTTTTTCTACTGGTTTTACATGCCAAGACCATGATGCTTTGAAGCTGTAACTGTGTGTTATGTCAATAGGCATTTACTTATTTTAAAATGCACAATCCATCTACAAAGCTGTATTTGCTAGAGGGGATGTACAAGACAACTCTTTCGGCAAAGGAAAAGTTACCACGAATGAGAACTAGTAGTTCAGTAAATTACATTTCAATAATTTGCATTAAAAAAAAAAAAAAAAGAATTTCCAGTATGGAATACTGGAGTTACATTATTTCGTTGTATGAAATAATCCATGATAAGACCCTGAACATCTCTCCACCAATGTGGTATGCAATGAAGAGTTTACAGACTACCCAAAACACAGAATAGGCATATAATTTTACTATCCAGTCATTTAAAAAGAAAAGCTGAAAAACAGAATATGAAATACTCCAAAAAATGAGAGTTGTACTAAGAATAGCTTTCTGGTTCTCTCCCTCCTCTGAAATGGGTTAAGCACACACATGACACAATCTCGGTATCATTATGCAAGGCAGGGACATCTATGTGTGCGTGTTTACAAAAACCTTAAATATTTGCTAGCGATCAAAGGGTTGATGGTTCTATATTTCTTATTTGCTTGAAGCTCATATTTTGTGTGCTCAACAAGTCTGAAACTACAGCTTAGGGGTACCATGGCAGTGCACTTCTAAATTGGTTGCCATCTCAGTGTGATGTATTCAATGCATCCAGAGGGGATTTCCTCACTTTATGTTCACTTTACATTGTGCCAGGTTATTTTGTGCCTATTTGTACAGGGGAAAAATTGCAACAGTTTTACAAGGTCAAGTTTCTTCTGAGTAACAGAAAATTAAGTTGTTTCATCAGACCTTTCTTTTAAAAAAACAAACAAACAAAACAAAAACATGCACTTCACACGTTTACATTGGTTTACAATTAAAAAAAAAAAAAAGAAAAAAGAAGCATACAGACATTCAAAAAGGGAGCAAAAGAGAGAGGTGAGAAAGAGCTGGGGGAATGGGTGTAGCAATACTGATTCAAAACTGAAATGGAAGACAGTTTCTCCCTAGAACACTTTAGGGTTTTCAGAGTTCTTATTCCATAAAAGGAATATACTTGAAACACATCCCATTTAGGTGAGATGAGATTGCTAAAATACATACACAACTAAAAAATATGAGTCTTTTTTTCATCTGTTATCTCCTAAAGGTTTTTTTTTTTTTTCCATGTCTATTGCATAACAGCAAGAAACTTGCTTTCTTCTGCAAGTGAGGTCAACAAAGAACTCATGTCCCCAATAGCCATGTTGGTTGTGCTTACGGGCATAGCTGGGAATGTAAGAGACGCTCGGGGAGTGGTGAGGCGTGAGGAATTGCGGGAGAGATTCTGAATGATGCTCGGGCTCAAGGCTCCTGAAATTAAGCTGACATGGTCCCCATCATCTATGATCGCATCGAAATCAATCTGCACACCCTCTAGGCTGTTGTTGTCAAGGCTGTCAACTGTGCTTGATACTTGGTTAGCCCCCGGGGAAAGAAGCTCGGATGAGTTTGCAGTAGCAGTCCCCTGCAGCAGGCAGTTAGCTTCCGAAACAAAGAAAGAACCTGTTTTCATAGCTTGGTGGCTAAAGCCCGTGGTTTGGTCATATAACTGACCAGAGTAATTCTGCACATTAGAGCAGAACTGCTGTGATTGACCTTGCATCTCCATCTTAATGGTGTTTACCCTGTACGTCTGGTTGCCATCACTTACATGTCCTTGCTGTTGTGCCAGGTTGTTCCTCAAAGCATTTTGCCTTCTGTTGCCACTGTAATTAGTGCATGGCTGGTAACTCTTGGCCACCAACGAACCTGAAGGCTGGCTACCAATTGTATGAGATACCGGTGGACAACTCTGCGGCCCTTGATAAAGGCTGCTCTGTGAGGTAGGACTAACCTGCCCTAGCATCATCTGGTCGGATTGATTGACTCCCTGGTAATGAATGCTGTCTCCAATCGGTTGGTTTTGCAAATATTCCTGTTCCATCATATTCCTGTTCTGCATCCCATTTGCCATACTGGTGGCTTGATCACTGGATGCCATGGGATGACCAAAATTTTGCTGGTTCCCACTCACTGGCATGTTGCTGCTTCTCAGCTTCTGCCCTTGAACTGCCATGCCACAGGAATTGTCCATTGCCCCAGAAATCATTGGTTGCCTGCTGATGCTTTCACTGTAAGGCTTATTGAGCTGCATGCCGAAAGAATTACTGGCTCCGCTGCCAAGGACCGTGTTCTGCTGTAAACCATAGGAACCACCGTTTTCCATCAGGTTCTGATAGCCATTTTGCTGGGCCACATTGCTTCTCTCCAGGTTCTGCTGCTGAACCACCATATTGTTATACAGTCCAAAGGCCCGAGTCTGCTGCACTGCTGAGCGCTGACCACATTTCAGTTTTGAAGGAGATAAGTCAGAACTTCCTGAGCTTACTTCATTCCACTGAATGGGCAAGTCGCTCTTGTTTGCCTCGGAGCCTGCAGGTTGACTGCTCGTTGGAGGGGCTTGGTCGAAGTTGCTGGGATTGTTGTTTCCTAACATTGCGCCATGATGCATTTTGTTGCTGTCTAGGACATTGTTCAACAAGTGGTCGTACATGCCCTGGTTCTGGGAATTCAGATACTGAACTACATCATCTGGCAGGAGATCCTCATCATTCAAACTGCCACCCGCTTCCATTGTAGCAGCCTCCAGGGCAATGTTCTCGCTGATGCTTGGAGGACAGGGGGAGCTGAAGCCACGGAAGACGCCACCCTCAGAACGGGTATAGTTCTGAAGAACGAGGTTGCGCTTTTCCATGGATGGAGGCAAAGCAGGAGGGTTAAAGCTATTAAGACTGTTGAAACGCTGGACTCTAGGGACAGATAGGTTATCGGAGACCATTCTTAGCGGATCGCTGGCTCTCCTTGTCCCATTTCCTAAAGCATCATGAGACAAAAAATGCCTCCTGCTGTAACCATTTGCCCCACCATCACTACATCTTCGAGGGGCATTCACTGGAGGCAGGGGAGATACTCCAGACTCCCTGCAGTCACCCAAGAGTGCCATCCTTGTTTTGAGGCTCATCCTCTCCATGTTAGGCAGTGGAGTTGGTGGGGGTCCACCAGTAGCTGCTGCATATTTAGCTTTCAGCCTGTATTGCTGGGCTGGGGTGAGGCTGAGAAGACTTGGTAGGTCATCACACTGGCTTGCTTCACTGGAGCGCCGGGAGGCATCCGTCGAGATGGGGTCATAGGAGTCTGCAACACTCACATTCTGTGGTCTTCCCTCAGCCTGGGAGGCATCACTAGACCTCCGGCTAGAGAAGCAAGGCGAGATTCCAGAGGACCTGCGGCTGCTCAAGTAGGCTGAACTGATTGTGCTAGTATTGCTGTCCCTCCTGTTCAGCATGTTCAACACAGTGATGTCCGTACTTGAAAGTTCATTCCTGTTCGGCAGAATAGTCATGGATCCTCCTACACTGCAGCTGCTGTTTGATTGGGTACCTGGAGGTAAAATTCACAGTTAAACAAACGGGCATTATCCAGAAACTGGTACAGAAAGCACCCAGTAAAGAAGTAAGGAGAGTATAGAGGGAATGCCTACATCATCTTAGCAAATCATAGCAGTGCTCTTTATTGAAAGAAGTAAGGATAAAAACTGTGTCCTTGGGTTAAAAGCTAATTCAGAGACTCAATGGTAACATGTCAGTGTGAATCCCAGCACAAAATTTATAGGCCATAGCCACAAACTGTCATCAGCTGGTGTAGTCCTCTGGCCTGCAGTGCAACTATGCTGACTGATGTGCCAGAAGGACACATTTGTAAGAGAGCTTTTTATAGGCAAAATATAATTGAACAGGCATTTGCGTGGAATGGCAAAATATACAAATTGGAGGCTATTCAAGGTCATTTCTAAGACTTCTTGAAATATTCTTGAAGTAACTCCTAACAACTGCAAAACATCTTTGCTGGTTTCCTTGTTTTGTTTTGAAGTAAACAGAACACATTTCTTAATTTTACATAGTTTCTTCTGACTGAATGTGTTTCAGAAAACCTGGGCAGTCATTGCTGGGTGGAGTGCAGAAACCTACAGGTATGTTGTAGGCAATGTAGAGGCGGCAGCAACATACATTTTACCAATGAGCACCACCTCATACAAAAACAGCTATGGATCTTTGGGGTCAAATCTCACCTTGCTCCCATTCATAGATATTTGCTTTTTGTAGCAGTAGTATCTGTATGTATGATTACATGTATATGTGGAAGCGGTTTATTTAAAGGGAAGCCCAACGTATCCATACAAAGGGTGTCTTGTTAAGGTCTCATCTGCAAGAATTCCATACAATGAACTGCTAGCTATTTAACTCATCTTCCTTGCCTAAAAATAATACTGGATTATGCTGATCTTGGGTCCAAACCTTTAACTGCAGGGAATATTTCTAACATGATACATGGCTCTCCTGCTGGTCTCCCCTGCCATAAAACATAGGACTTCCCTCAGGGTGGGTAGGAGGACTTGTAATGAGGGGATGAACAAAAAGTGATCAATTTACGGACTATTCTCACAGCTGCTGAATTTCATAAGCTGCACTAGTCTTTTATAAGGGTTGCAAGACTGAGATAGCAACCAAGGAATTTAAGGACAAAAAGAGATATCGCTCCCATTACACTCATCTCACCATTTCCTATGAGAGGCGGCAAGGTCGGGGCTTTGGAAGGTGGAACGGGGTTCAGTCTTGGAAGCATTCCATTAACTTGTTTCAATCTTTCTAATTTCACTTGCTCCATCCATTTGGTCCCTGTCATATTCCTCCTGGCCTGTAAGCCAAGTGCTGTGGTGGCTGTGGAAATGGTAGAGTCCATGATTGGGGTTTCATCGATGACACTGAGGTCTCCTACACTACCGCCACCGGTCAGAGTAAGCTCGATCCCATTGTTGGAATAGTTGCTGATGGGGGACTGTTCGCTGCTGCATGTAGACTGACCACCAGGGCTTGGCTGAGATGTCTGTTGGAGTGCAAGAAGAAACACAAGAACGTGAGGATTAAGCAGACAACATTATCAGGGTGCTTGCAACAAACGTGTCTCTAAATGGAGCTGAAGAAAACCAAATATAAAGAAAACTTTAGTATTAAATGATGACCGTGATTCTTCATTGGGAGGCTTTCTAGAATATTGACTTTAACTGCAATGAATGCCATTGCAAAACTCAAGATTAAAATCCACTTTAATATCTTGCTGACAGTATATATTATATCTAAATGAACCATTTATGTCAGTTATTCCCATAATTGGGAATTCTATCACTTCATACCATTCGTGAGCATGCATATATGCATACTTATATTTTGGGTATGCACTGTTCCCAACTAAAACTGCAGGTTAATAAACCAGATCAGAATTCAGCCATGTTATGAGGTCTAATTTACAATGCTAGGCTTGCAGCAAACAAACAAACAAACAAACAAGATTCCAACAGCACTGGAATTTGTTTTTTTGTTTGTTTGTTTGTTTTGTTTTGTTTTAGACTTGTGGCTAAAGAACCTAAGTATTTTCCAAGCTTAAGGCTCATTGTTACAAGCAGTGGTTGGCCAGAAATGTTGGCATGTAATAAAACGGGGACAGAGCATCAGTGTAAAAATACTGTATCATATTATCAGCGTCCTGAAGGACCCTAGCAGCATGCTCTAGCTTATTCCATCTCTGCCCTGTATCCAGAAGGTGATGATCTACTGAATCGAATCCTCTGTTTCATTAGAACTTAAGTAATCTTCTAAGTACACAGTACAGCCTGCTACCTATGGGAATATAAACCTGTCACAATAGTTTCTTCTTTCTTAACAGTGTTCCCCGTTGTGGGGAAGTACAGGCTTGATTTATTTTTTATACTCATAAGGTTCTTATAAAACAACTGGGAAATTTCTCTAACAAACTGAAATACTCAGACAGATAGACTGACAAACAAAACAGACAGGAAGACAGACAGAAGTCTCTGGACGCAATACCTTACTGTAGGTTGTATCAGTGTGATCACAAATCTGTGCATGCAGTATTATTTTGCTCCCAAGAACAGCTTCATGTAAATATTTCACTTGTTCGTTTTTTTGGGGGGCCAGCCTGTGATTTTTATGCACATTCTTACCAACAAATTCTAGCTAGAATTTCTGAGTAGCAGTGATGGCTCTCACTTTTAACATTAGTGAATGAAGACACAGAGGCATGGCAATACTATAGCTTCATATGCCCCTGAGGAGTCCATTCAGATGCAGTAACTATTTTATTATTTCTAACTTGAACGATTTTACTTAGAATTTATGAGGCCACACTGAGCAAGTTGATTTCCAAATGCTGGCCATGGCAGATTTGGTGACAATAATAGAAACAACTGTTACTACACAGAAGAGAGCTTGCGCTTCTGGACAATAGCTCCGTGCCATATGGAAGAAGAGCACTAACGGTTAGAAGCCTGTTCTTGTAGCCACGTGTCAAGATCACAGTGAGGTAGGTTACAGAAGTAAGAAGAGCATTATGGGAAACATATACTTCTAGGTGTGCAATAGGAAAAAAAACATAGATATTTCATCCAGAGGGGAAGGTTCAAAGACATTTCTGAAGACATTTCACCAATATAAGCCAGATTTTTCACATGTCAAGTGTTGCAAAATGCTCACAACACATTACATTTGGGAGTGAGTTTGATGGATTGCACATTACTAAATAAAGGAATGATTGGACAACAAGCAGAAGGCTAAAATAAAGACGTAAATAATGTTGCAATAAGAAAAAACAGCAGAAAAGTTAAAATGCCCTCACCTTATTACCCACTGTCCTTAGGAAGTTAGAACAAGACATTTAAGAGCATTAGACAGAAAAGACATTGGATTAGTTAAAAAACAGAAAGTATATCTTAATTCATACAAGCAATGAAAACCAGGATATATAGAATTGTTTTTAGAAGATATTTTTCAGTGAGAAATATCTAAAACTATGCAAGAAATCGGCATTAATATTCCACTTCTGCAAATTTTATTCATATTGAAACCATCTACACTCAACAGCTCAACATACCTCGATAATGCTACAGATTTAGCTACCTAAGCAAGAGGGGAAGGGGTTTTGTTCCTTTGTAATCTAAGGTAATTATCACCTAAGATGGCAGAGGAACTCCTTTAGACTTCACAGGGAGTTAACTCTGGACCCTTGGAAGTTTATGAGTTCAGGATTAATATTCGACAGTTTAGGCATAAGCCTTAAGCACAATACAGTAGTAGCTAGTATTTCGATGAGTAATCATTTTGAATTGCAGCATGAAGATTAACCCTATGAGCAGCATTTGGAGGGCTCATATTTGTAGTTCCCAAGGGTTGGGTCCAGATGAACTGTAGACCCAGATATGGAAAAGAACGGAGGGACTGCCTTTACTACTTTAACCCTTGCGGACAGGATGGCCCATGAAATGCAGGAACATGAAAGAAGAACTTCTTAATTTAATATAGCATGTCAGAAAATGGAATAAATATTACACAGAAGCTCTAAGAAGAGGAATAAGGCCCTTTCAACATTTAAGGTTATACTGATTTAATGCAGTACATTGAGGTAAACCAATAAAAAGACCTGCACAGACTACTAATTCAGCTTAATTTACTGAGATTTGAATTAGGCTAACTTGGTCAAGTTAGATTAAGTATCAGATTAACATAAGAGGTCACTTCACAAAAGAGATCAAGTGTTATCAAAATATCTCTTTCTTCTCTTAAGGAAATTAACCTTATCCTGTTTCAGTTTGATAAAATTTGTTAGACCTGACATACTCAAGCCCCTAAAATCTGATTCTTTCTCCAGGTTCTCCAAAGTTATCATCATCAACATCATCATTGTAGTATTTTGGACTTGGTTTTATTTGTGCTCTGGTTTTGAGCCTGCAGGATTCACATTCTCTAACTTTCTTCTGTAAACAGGAGAGTGGAAAAAAACTGCCTTTTTAAAATGAAAGCTACGATTTTCTCATAATATGCTGATTCCAGAAGATGGAGTTTTAAGAGAAACAATTATTGTGAGAGTTGCCAGCACTGCACTTACTGCATATTGCACAGACTAGATGTAATCTTTTTATTTGCTATTTCTTAGGCTTTAAAAACATTTTACAATGTAAACAAAAAAGAAAACCTCACAAAACCCAACCTTGTGAGCTAGAGTTTATGGGTTTGAGCATTTCATAAAGGGATTATTAAGCAGTTAACAAAAAGAGAAAGGACAAAGGGAATGGCACGGTGTATTGCATACCATTGGTTTTTCTGACTTGACCACTTTCACTTGGAGGCATTCTTCACGCTTTGAGGTAGTGTTGCTGAGGTCCTTCTGCTCACCAATTGCACCCTGAGTCTGCTGGCCTGGTGATCGAGTCTGAGAGTGGCTGCCTGGGTCTCTGGGTGGCGGAGGCCTTGGGTGGATATCTCCCCGCTGCTTCTTGGTGACGTGTGCCTCCGGGCCATGCACGGTCTTCACGTGTTTCCGGAGAGAGCTGGGGTCTGTGTAGCGCTTTGTGCAGCCTGGGATCTTGCAAACATATGGTTTCTGCCAAGCCAGGAAAAACACTTAAATTAGATTTAATTCCCTATGGAACTCCTGAAGAACTCCTTGGAGCACAGCTGGTGCTACAGTTATACCCCTTCACAGCAAATTTGTTATCTAATTTACGGTCCCTAGAGTGACTGCATCTAGTCAAACCTATTAATTCACCCTGGTTTTGAAGGTACTCATTAATGCTGCACAGCTTACAGAGGGCAGAGCCTCACATGATACGAACTGGCACAGCTTTGACTTATCATAGCAGCAGCAGAGCCAACAGAGCTATGGCAATTTATGAATTTATGAAGACCAGCCTAACTTTCTATCCTGTCCATTGCTCTCAGCAGTTCGATATCCTGTTTGCAATACACAGAGGTAAACACTCCCCTTCAGAACATGTTGGGACATTTGTTCAGGCAGGAATATCTGAGGAAGAATTTCTCCTCTGGCCCCTTCAGATCACTAGTTTAAATGTCAAAGCACAGGATTCAATTCCATAAGCATTTTCACACTGCAGCAATATATTCACCAGTAATATTACTGCTAGTAGCATAACTAATCACTCATTTTCTTTAAAACCAGCTTCCTTTGTCTATGAATTTCTCTCGTTCAATAAGCAATGTGGAGAAAAGTAAATGTACTGTCTTATAATCTCACCAAGACTTTCTTTGTTCTTATATTATGAAAGGATTAGAAGAGAAGAGTTGAGCCCTTCCTAAACACTCTAATTGCCTCAGGAAACAAAGTATCATTCACTCACTTTTATTACTGAATTGTTTCCAAGAAACTACTATTTTTAGCCTTATTTACACTAACCCTCAATAAAAAAAGAGATCCTCATGCAGAGTTCCTTAAAGGGGTTCTCTGTCTGTTTATACATGGCGCTAGCGAGACTTTGACAAATGTGGCTTCTTAACAGCTATCTATGGTCCGAGCCTGCTTCCACTGACGTCAGTAGAAAAAAACTCCCATTGACTTGAATAGGAGCAAAAATGTCCATTGTTAGCAATGTAAAGTTGATGCTGAGCTACTGAGGCAGGTTTTCTCAAGATGCCATGGAAGTGCACATCAGCTAGCTCTCTTATGTGTATGACAGATCTGCATCAAGATATTTGAGCTGCTTTTAAACCTGCCTATAGGTTACTTACAATCAAAATGGGACTGTGAGGAAGTGCTGAATTGGGTCTATGCTTTCCAGTGGCATTCATGGCAGGCCCTACATGAGTATACATTGCCTGACAGTGTTAGTCAGATAATAGTGAGTGGAATTTTTCCACTCCAATTGTCTTTGCTGCTGCACCTAACAGACATGATGTGCAATAGATAGCCTTTCTTGGTGATTTACTGCTGCTCATGAAATCCTGATCTTAAAACAACATGGAGCATGTCTGCAAGTTTGTGAGGATCTTACTCATCAACTGCTGTTAGGCAACAAACAGATCGATTCAGACAGTTTGCGAAATGAAAGTTAGCTATTGGCAAGACTTCGGTGAACATCCTTCTCTATTGGTGACAATACACAAAGTAGCTGCCGGGCTTCAGTACAGTTATTAGTTGGGCTGCTGAGACCACATGATCTAAGGACAGGGTGAACTCAGATATGTGCAACCCTCTCTGCATTCCTTGTGACTCAAGAGATGCTGCAGGGACCATGGGACTGGAAGAAGATGAAAGCACTGTGACTTTGCCAGCCCAAGCGAATACCTGTGACAGGCCTGACAGATAGCTAGAAAAGGATTTTCTCATGGAAATGAAGACAACTGGTATGGTTGCAGGACCATACAATCAGCATGCCGGTATGTCCTGCCCTGTTAGTACTTTCTGGTTTAAGGCAAAGGTGGAGGTGTATAAAGACAGGTCAAGGAGCAGAGACTGGACTCCCCCAAGATGTGAGATTAAGATGACGTAACCTGTGTAACCTGAAATGGGACAACAGAAACAGGGACAAAGCATGAAGATGGTGTGAATCCTGAAAGAGGGGGCAGCAGTAACAGGAAACACACAGAGATGTTACACTGAGAGTTGGTGAGATGGCTGCAACTGCCACAGCAAGTTTCCTTGGAAAGGAACAAATTCCCTCCACAGCATCCCTACTCTGTGAGGTCTTCAGAATGGAAAGAAAGAGTGAAATAGCCCAGAGAAGAGGGAAAAGGCATAACTCAGAACTTCTAGGGCAACCCAAATTTTCCAATGTCTGGAGACTTCTCCATACCTGTCAGCAGCTGCTGGTCAGGACATTGCAAGATGCTGCAGAGCCTGGCTGGACAGTCTTTGCTCCTGCTCTGCTGGAGGTGGTGAGGAGTGCAGGAGGCTGCAGCTCCTTTCCTCCCCAAGCAAGAGCTGCGGCTCGACAGCCACCAGATGTCAGCACACAACAAGGCAAGAGGACGTGCTCCGGGAGCTGGACGAGCCTGGCCAGCTCCAGAGTGAAAAACGATCGCAGCACGTCAGCTCGAACCTTTCCCTGGTTGACACACGTGCTTCCATTAGACCCCCCCTTCAATCCTCCATTACTCTCACACCTAATAAAATGACCTGCAGCTTCTTTATATCCACTAAGATGATTGTGCTGGTAAGAGCTATCTAGAACGTATCCCTTTCAGGTTGCTGAGGATTTCTATGTCTGCCCTCTGTAATAAATTGCTATGACTACATTACAGGTCTGTTTGACTCAGGATTTTTTTTTTTTTTTGGAAGCTGTGTTTACTTACCTCATTGGAATGAGTCCTGTTTTGGTGCTTGGCCCTGTCAGATGCATTGGAGAAGGCTTTGTTGCAGCCTTCGTGTTCGCACACATATGGTTTCTCTCCAGTGTGAGATCTCAAGTGTGTTTTCAAGTTTTCTAGTCTGGAGTAGGCCTTCGTACACCCTTCAAACTGCAGACAAGAAGTAAGTCTGGATTAATTTTAATATTTGGACTTGCAAGAAATGGTAAAAGCTGACCTATAAAAGTTTAGAAACTTTCCAAGCCTTCATAACCTTGCGCAACATAGTTTTGTTTTGATTTGTTGGATTTTAATTTTACCCATGAAAAATCCATCACAACTCAAGTTAAAATGCTTCCAGCGCTATGTAAATCTTCTCTTACAGGAGAGAACAGTATTTGCATGCTTCATCTAAGACAGAAATCCCCTGCAAAGTCACTAGGAGACTGGGGGCCAGCAATAATACCCAGATGTAGCTTTGTAAGAGAAAGTGCTTTTAAATAATTAAGCAAATTGAGCCCTGTTTAATATTGCCCTTTGGGGCTTCTTTGCTCTTTAAATTTGAGGAAGTGGGCCAAATTATCCAGTGAATCCCCTCTCCTAAAGTTCTTATCATCTGGGACAGCTGGATAACGAAGCAGACATGGCAGTCTCTTCCCCAGTAGATGCCTGATGTGCAAGAGCTCAGGACACGCAGTACCCACACTGCTCTGCTCCCTGTATAGCCTCAGTTCCCCTCTCAAAGCCTGGAGCTCAGCCCCCTTTACTCACAGTGCATTTGTGTGGCTTTTCCCCTGTATGTCTCCTCATGTGGACCACCAGCATATACTGGGCTTTGAATGGTTTCTGCTCCCGGGAACAGTCCAGCCATCGGCACACAAACTCTTTCTTCTCACCATGTATATGGTCATTGTTTATATGCTGTTCGGGTAGAAGGAAGATTACAGATTAACAGAAGCGTAACTTTATCAGCAGCCTTACTGTCAATTTACACTGAATGAGCACCAGAGGCTCAGGTGTGAACTGGGATCTTGCAAGAAATGGTTCTTTTGCGATGCTAAAAGAATAAGATTGTCTGTACTCCCAAAAGATCACAGGGTTTAAATTATACATTGCACTGGAAGTCCACTAAGACCCATCAATTTGTTTCTACTGACGTCAGCAGGCTTGGGATCAGGCCTCAGGGATGCAGGCTGTTAAATGGGTCCTGGATAATCTCATGCACAGCACCACTTGCATGATTCACGTTGAGTAATGGTTTCTTGGATGAGGGAAGTCTTAAGTGCCACTCAACACAAACAAGGTTTACAAAATCAGGCCTTTAAGAAGTCATCCTCCAACCTCAAAAATCAACACCATTGTTAAACCAAGTTTCCATCAGATCTTTTAACTCACTCCCCACTACCTATATTTTCTTTCAGTGTTAGTTTAGTGTATAAATTGTGATGGGGGAAACAAAACCCTACATACTCCAGTAACTAAAAACTCTGAGCACGGAAGCATCCATCAAGCCAGCTTTCGCCATTGTGAAGCATGGCCCAGCCTGAAAGCCTCTGGGAACAACAACTACCCTGTGCCTGTTGACACTCATGCACGTGTCTTGTTTGTGGGCAGTGTAATCTCTGTGAGCATATCCAGACAGGACAGGGCCGTGTACCTTTTACTCTTTCAGAAAAGTAGCTTGCTCTGTTCCCTTCATCAAGATCCAGTTTGGCAGAGTATTTAAATACAGATTTAATTCTCACTGACTGTGTTTCTGAGCAGAAACAGACAGCTGAATCAGGGCCAGACTCAAGTTATTATTATTATTTTTTAAGGTTTAACTGTTTAAATTTTTTTTTGCACTGCTTCAGAAAGCAACAAAAGCATCCTACACCAGGACTTTCAAAGGTGCACGAAGGCTGGAATTTCAACAGGAGCCACCTGACTCATCCTCCTGGACTCTGAGAAACCCTGCCTCAGAGACTTTACCATTGCTTTGCTTCTACCACAGCTTGTTAGCTGTGCCACTAGATGGCTGCATTTCTCAGCAAATGCGATTATTTCCATTATAATACGAGAAAAACTCCTTCCAGAGTTTATATATGATTGTAGCACAGAGATGAAATCAGTATCTGCTCCATAAGCAGCTCACAGAAAAAGCCAGCCATACAGAAACTCAGTAGTTCATACTGGAACACATAAAAAAAAAGATAATCCCGATCTTTTCTCAACTCCTGAAAACAATCAGAAAACCAAATAAAATCACTTATGTTCACAATCATGCAGCATCCCCATGGCAAGCACGTGCATTGCCTGTAAAAGATGACTGCTCTTTTCTCTTTCTGAAATTTTATTGCTATTTCTTAAAGTTTCTGATGGTGCACAGAGTATATGAACAGAACAGATGTGCTGGACAACGTACAGCATGTAATCTGCAGGAGTTTATGTTTCAAGTGCTTATCTCTGTAGTCCATTCACATTACACACACCTGTACCAAAAGCATACAGATGCCCAGCGTTGTGAAATTGAATCGGAACACTACAATGACGTTAATGTGCACTCTTCTTTCTTGAAAGAAAAAGAAGGGACAAAACTCAATACATTAAAGTAATTCTTGGCCACGTCTTCCTGTAAATATTACAGACTGTGAGCTATTTGATTAAACCTACATGGCCAAGAGGTTAAGAATATAAATTTGGGTGGATGAGACAGGCTTTCAATCAGTTCAAAACAGCAGCTCTCTTTACCCCCACTGTCCTGGGTGGACACTCACACACTGCGGATGCTCTTTCAGTGACATTCTCTATGGGACACTTTTTCTCTTTGTCACTTGCTCCTTGCCCTCCAGACCACTAGCCTTTATCAGTGTGAGCATCCTCTAGAACTGTCCCTTCTCATGGGCAAAACACTCCTTTCCTCACCCCTTCTCCTGTCCAGGCTCACTGCAGCTGCTGAAAAAGCTTGCCCAGGATGGTGACTAAATCATCCACCTCTGTACATCACTCCACTGTCTCATCCGTCAAGCATCTCGATCACTCTCATGCCACTGCATAACTGTGTCACTCCATAGTCATCTGCCCTGCTCCCTTACCCTGTTACTCCTTTCCTGTTCCCTCTGCTCTTGCTACAATCAAATCCCTCTTTGCACTGTTCTTGCTCATTGCATCGATGGTCCAAGAGGCCTCTGAAAGCTTGCCTGCAAAGCCATCTTGTTCTCATTTAACCCCTCTGAGGATCCTCACCTTCAGGTAAAGCCTAGAAGAAATGAGCTCATTACATCATCTGCTAATCTGGGTAATTTCTTTAGCTCTCATATAACCTCAACTGCTTTTTGGCAACCAAACCTCTCAATTGCTTTTCACAGAGGGGCAATGTTTTAGCAGACCTACAAAAGTTCCCAAATACTGGAAGGCTGGTCTGGAAGAAGACCCTTGCTACATATTAAATGAGCACAAGTAAGAGGACAACAGCAGAACTCAGCAGCGTTCCCAGGTAATGAGGCTCACTGCCTTTGTTACCTTGACTGTGTAGGGCCAGATTCGAATGCCCTCAACACATTCAAGGTATGATTGGAAAACTGATCAGCCATCTGCTATGGACACGTAGGCAGAACTATACCAATAAAACAGGTACTATATCTACAATACTGGGATTTTTTTTATGATTGTAATTTGGCAGAAAACAATGTGCAATATTTAAAACACATTTAAAGGAAGAGGGAGGTCTCACTGTGCAAACAACAGCAATTAGAAAAGTTCAGAAGTTTGTGAACTCTTGGCATTCAGGTTCTTTGACTCAGATAATTACCTTTGGATTTTGCATGGTGTTTTTGACTCCCCAGTCTCTATTATGAGAGGGAATGAATAGTTTTGAGCTTGTAAAACAAAGAACAGTCAGAAATAAGAGTATTATGCAAAGCAGAAGCTTTGGTACAGTACAATAAGGATTTATAAGGTTTCAATTTATAATCTGTTTGTAACCTTATTACACCCATGAAATGTCACATTCCAGGGAC
This sequence comes from Anseranas semipalmata, assembly GCA_013399115.1. Taxonomy (NCBI): domain Eukaryota; kingdom Metazoa; phylum Chordata; class Aves; order Anseriformes; family Anseranatidae; genus Anseranas; species Anseranas semipalmata. The sequence goes on from VXAA01001614.1 coordinate 213,222, forward strand.
TAGATCAGAAGGATTTTTTTTCTTGGTGAAATTGAATTTTGATGCAGTTTCAGGGTTTGAAAAGGCTTTCCTTTTAATTTTGTAGACCCAAACCTGCAAGTTTTACTTACATTGGTAATCCTTATGACAGTAAATAGGCGCATGAAAGCCAATGATATTACTCCCTAGTGTCAGGCTTGCTAACATAAGGCTCTGAAGCACCAGCTCAGTACTATTAAGAATTTCTGACCTGAAAAAAAAGGCCATGCTAAAAGCTGGTATTCTACTAGCTATCTCCCATTGCACACTGTTCTAAAAAGCTGCTAAACAGGGATCATTTACAGAATTCCAGTCACTTTCATGCCATTTCAATGCTCATTAACAAACCTCAGTCTGTCCTGGCTCATTTTCTTTTCTTTAAAGAATGTTGCTATTAACATTTGGCTCCAACATGAACAGAGGGAGCTGACCTCTATACTGATTTTGGTTTTAGAGTTCCCTGGCTTTGAAGAAGGAAGCACTGAGATGGATTTCAATTCCGGAGCAAAAAAAGCCAACAAATTTATTGAAATTAACACTGAACTTGGTGTGTCATCTCTACTGGGGAAGCTCAAAAAACTGGCATCTGGAAGCACAACCTGCAGCGTCCTGGAAGCATAAATGTTTACATGGTAAGACATACTATTTAAAATACATGTTCTTATATAATCAATGCACACCCTGCGTGTATTCTATATTGTAGCAGATGATGAGGTGAGATTGGAGGTGAGACCTGTAATAATCTTAGTGCTTCACTTCCCTCCTCTGTGTGTTTTTTTAGAAGAAAGAGAATGTACAAGCATATCCAAGTTGACTGCTTGGCACCCATTAGTTATTCAATACATAAACAAAGGCCATATGTGCTGTCACAGCAGTCAAACAGCAGCAGGAAAGCCTACCCTTCTCACCAGTGGAATGAGTTAGGAACAACAGAAAAAGAATGATTGTTACCTGCAACTGAGATTACATCTGACAACGAAGTGTTATTTGAGGGATAAAGCAGAAAAAATTGGGCAATTCTGCTTTCTACCCCAAACACACTACCCCAGCATACATTAGGAAAAAAACTAGGAAGGGCCCATGCTGCATTGGTAAATTATAAGTAAGAAGGCATAATATCAGTATTGTCAAAAATTGCTCTTATTTCAATTATACGATGACAACTTTAGAGTTAACTTTAGAGATGACAACTTTACAGTTACTCCCCTGTATTTTAAAAATTAAAAAGGAGGTGCTCAGTAACTCCTCACTAAACCTTACTACTGACTTTAAGCAGAAGAAGCATTTAAAGCGTCTTTCAGCACAAATCTCCCCCTGAACTGTGCTGCTGCAGAAAAGCCCTCAAACCTGCATTTGCTGCGTAGAAATGAAGAGCGAACTGTGAAGCATTGCAGTGGAACGGCTGCTAAACATAGTTTATCCTGCAGCTGCACGAGGGAGTTGCAGAGCCCTCAAACTGCACAGGGGAAATGTGCAGAGATTGTGTCCAACAGTAACAGACTCAACAGCTCTGAGGCTGGTTTGGAAGGGGATTAGTTGTCCCTGACCTGTAAGTCCCACAGGGAACACTCTTATTTACATGTTTTGCATAGGGAATGTAGATTTGTCCCTAAGGTGACATACAGTTAGAAACAGGAGGGGACTTCCAAGTCATCAAGTCCATCCCGCTATGGCAAGCCTCACTATGCATAATCCTGTTCACAAACCAAGCAAGCTTCGTCTTCTAAGTATGTTGCTGCTCTGCTCCCTCTGTCCCCAGTGGAAAGCTGCTGTAGGAACTCGCTCCTCTGCTGGTTAGCAACTCATTTCTAGCTTCGATTTATTTGCAGCCAATTTATACTCATTTGTTCTTGTGCCAACACTACCCTTCAGCTTAAACAGCTGTTTCCCTGCACGGTGTTTATTTCTCTTCGTACCTCACCCCCAACTAATTTACGGACAACACTCTCCTCTCTGCCTTCATTTGCTGGATTAAATAAACTGATTCCCTCTGGTCTTCTCTAGGATGACCAAGTCCCTGCTCCCTCTCTCCTACCCTGCTTTGGCTTGAGGTGTGGAAGTCCCTGCGTCCTGCCTGTCATTTTGTCCCCATGTTCCTCAATGCTGCTTCCAGGACTGTGTTAGCCCACCCCACCTCAGCAGTCCTCTCAGCCCTTCTCTTCACCTGTCCTAGGTAAGAGTTCACCTTCTTGATCAGAATAGTATGAAGTACACCACAGCTAACCAGACTTGGTGTAACAGAATTCAAACTTCCCTACCCTTGCGTAGGTGTAAGTAGAGATTTCTTTCTCTTTGGATAGTTACTTCAGACCATTTCCAAAGCATCTGAGTGCCTCATGGCTTGTTAGTTTATTTCTCCTAACAACAAACCTTGGGAAATAGTATCTGATACTACAGCTGAAGTAGAGATGGAGACTTAAGGCTCAGGAAAAGTAAAACCTAAACCACATGCACTGAAGTATTTAGGTTTCTGATTCCCACTGAAAGTAGTCACTCCTTCCTGAGTAGTATGCGTACTATTGAGGTTCTTGACCTACACAGCTTCCTGAGATGGACGAGTGGCTGTAAGAAGAGTATCATCATTCAGAAAAGTGACAGGGCAGCACTTAAGCAAGTACCCATGCTTCCCTGCTCCCCAGGGATGCAATCCATGGCTCATCACTGTTCCTCAATACCATTTTAGGTAGTCAGGCAACTAAAAGATGACATCAGCCAGGCCTCCCTACCATCTCATTAACATCTCGATAAAGATTAACTCCATGAACCATGGCAAGATGGACAGACAAAAGCTTTGTAAAGAAGTCAGGGTATAAAGGAGGTCCTGGTGAGGCAGGAAATACCCTGCAACAATAGAAATCCCATTGTGAGAAGGCAAAAAAATGCATCTCTGTGGAGTGAAATCCCCAGCAGACTTTTCAGACACATTCCAATCACTGCAATCGAGTCTCTCTCTAACCTCTGTGACACTCTGTTAGAACAATGCATGCATTTTAATTTCTTCTTATCTGTGGAAAATAGGTATGGATCCCTTCTGTCCTTTCCCTGCTAAAGATCTTTTGCAGGCACAACCAGGTTAAACAACCACAAGAGTATGCTTTTGACCTTGTGTCCTTAGGGTGGCATAAGTATTTAAGTAATTTTTAGTTCCTAAGACAGAAGAAGCACTTAAGCTGCTTTAAAGCCTTACGGTGGCATAAATGCTTAAGCCGCTTTCAGTTCCTAAAGCCAAGTCAAAGCTATAGTTATACATGAAGAACTCTGCATTTCTGCATAGGCACATGCCTGTGGAGAAGCTCAGATAACTATCTCCACTCCTGCTTCCTTTCCTTTGGATACATGTATTGTTATTCCATTAGAGTCCTTGCAGCTGTCTTGCATACTTTATAGAAGATTTAAGAAATACTGTTGTGACAGATCTCTACTAATGCTGATTAGCAACATGACAATTTATACAATCCACTGATCTGGCCCAAAGCAGGTCAGTGCCTTGACAATCTTGACACCTTTGCTGAAATGCAATACCCACAGTTAAAATCAGCTGGATCTTAAAAGCACTGCACGGCAATTTCCTGTGTGTATAATGAATGTACTACATACTGTGTCTGCACACTGCACTCCTCATTTTGCAGTGTTTGATCTTGTCATTCAACCTCAATACTTAATTTTCAAAGTTTTCCACTATGAACAAATGAAGCTCCCTGTTCCCCCCTAGATTTGGCCATGACTCTAAACCTAAAGGTGGACTAGTGGCATACCACATGTCAGAGATCATATATTTTTGGGTAACATATGAGAGAGGAGTGTGACTTGTTTAACAGCTAAATATGTACCACAAATGTTTATAACTCCAGCATGACTAGAAAGGTTTTACTCATTCCTTTAAGAAAAATAATCAAATCACCAAATAAAAGAAGTCTTAATCAAAAATATGTTATTTCAGAAAGTTGCAAAGTACGTGGAAAATGGGAAATATAACTTACACTATTTTACAAACAATATATGGACTCTATGTACGTGACTGTTACTACATAATTGTAAGGAAAAATCAGGCATCAGCCAGCATTCTAGCTGAATTCACACTTGAAGCTCATTTATGCCTGTGTTGCTCTGGATTCCCATCTCTATCCCCTGAGAACTGGCAACAGCAGTCAATGAAGAAAGAGAGGGATCAAAATTAGAAGCCCAAGTCAACTGAAAAATAATGATGACTTATAACTTAAGACAGCCTGCAGAAGTAGATGGAAGGGGATGACAGGCACTAGAAAAGGGCAGCATGGAAACCAGTAAGTGGAAGAGAGAATGGAAACAATAAGAAAGAAGGAAAGTGGGGAAAGGAGATTGAGAGATGGTTCCCATCCTGCACACCTGCATCCAAAGGTGGCTGCCTACACTGTGAAACGCTTTAAGACAGCCCATCAGGAACCCTGCCATTTCAACCAAGAAACCTTTTCTCTCCCTTTTTCACCCAGTGCTGTTTCCACACAGGTGTGGAGTGCAACGCTAGGTTGCTCTATTTCCTGAGTAAGAAAACTGTCTTTCCAACATATGCGTTCTGCCCCAGGAAGAGACGCTGGTGCTGAATGATTATGATGGGGAAGCACAAAGTCTTAAGCCCCATAACAGCTCATCACCTTTCCTTAGCAACAAGTTGCTGCACATCCAACTTTACTGCATCAAAAGCTCATAAATTGCTTATTCACCTGCCTCAGTCTGAATGGCTTGGGCTAATCTGGCTCGTTGCGACTGCAACACCTGAGGGAGCATTCCCATGTGAAGGACAGGCTGAGGGGAACCATGCCTCTGCTGGAAATGTAACAAACAGTTAGGGTCAACAGCTGTCTTTGGCTAGCACAGCTGCCACTGGGAGAAGACCAGGTTTACAGCCATATTTTAAAATGTATTAAAGATCTGGGGTCAGGGCAAGACCCGGAAAGTCAATGTTCTTGTCTCATGTGGCATTTAACTTTGGAAGCCAGGAATGCACAAAGAATGAGAGCGATCAAACTAATAATAATTAATAAAAATTTGCATTTTGTGGATTTTACTACAAGAATGAGCAGGAGTCATTTTTTGACTCCAAAAAAATGCTGTATGACTTTACATATGGGCCCGGAGAAGTCTTATTCTCTAAATGTGACACTGTATTACTAATAGATAGGAATATGCTAATTCAAAGGACAAAACCCAGCAGGACTGTTTTCTTCTCACCTCCCTGTTTCAGCTGAAAATATAGATGTGATTATTTTTCTTCATCTCTCTGCACTAACAACAGCAACAAAAGTTCTCAGTCCACAAGTTAAAAAATAAGAAAAAATGTTTTCATTCTGCTTCTCCTTTTGTTCTCCTGCAATAAATTCTGTAGTTGTCTCTGTTGCCTATCAATAGGTTAAACATATCCAACTTGTATGTTTAAATGCTAAAGACAGAGAAGTCCCCAAGGATACGTCAATCGTTGGCTCCTGTACAAAGAAAATACTGTATTTTGCTCAGAAGAGCTTTCTGTGGCAATTTAAACACAGTGAGGCAGACACAATATCCTGGAGAGAGGAAAACCTGCCTTATTACATTCCTGACCCAGGAGAAAGGATCTGCCCTTAGGACATAAAGAGAATCAGTGGGGAGGAAAAAAAGAGAAAAGTTATCTAATCCTAAAAATAAAGGCAGAGGTTCATAATACAGCATGACCTTCTTTTAATCTCTGATATAGTAGTTATACAGTATGGATATGATATAATACCAGCAGAGAAAACAGAGCTTGCTCATCAGGCTGAGAACTGATTCTCTTAGACTGTGTCTACATTTCCAGGTTTTGGACAGCTTTTTGGTAGGCTTTGAGATATTTTGTGGAGGGAATGGAACTTACGGGATATTGTGAGGATTCTTTCCCAATAACATCACATCTTGTTCTTGTTTCATTTAATATACATATGTTCACATATACAGTACATACAGTTAAGTCTGTTAGCAGCAATGCACTGCTCCATCAAGGGCAATGTTTTACAGCTCTCTCTTGATTTCCTGCATAAGAGCATGCAGCTGTAAAGCAATGGTCAGAAACTGCATCTTTATTTCCTAAAACTGAAAATTTAATAAATGAGATTCTGCCAGAACATCAACATAAATGCTGTGGACATTAATCATTCCACTTTTACAGCAGTAGGAAAGATGCTTTGATGGCTCTCAGCTTTGTTTCTTCTCTCATGTTGCCTTCCATAACTCTGTCTAAAACTCAAGTGCCATCTCTTTCATGAAAGTTGCATTCTTGTATTAGTAGCTGGAAGTTTAATAGGTGAAACTGGCATGTTACAGGAATTCACTTTTTTTTTTTTTACCAAATATATGGAAATAATTTTTCATAACATGCTGCTGTGACAATTGGGCCTTGCAAGTTCCTCCAGCACTGATGTTTTGTCTTGCATTTACCTGAGTTCAAACAGGGTATCACAGCTTCCATATTTTGTGATGTTACAAAAAAAAATAAAAAAAAATTCCACCTCTCTCTCTCCAATCATCTCTTTCTGCGACTTTCCCAAGCACAGGGCTAATTGCACCTGTGTGAGAGAGCTGTGGCAGAGAAGTGAACAAACTGAAAGTAGAAACCATGAAGCAGGTGCTCAAGTCAGCTGTTCTCAAACAGGGATGCTATGGTTATGTCTCTGCCCTCCAAGGGTATGCCCTGCTCTCCTGAGAACTGCTGGTGAAGGGGAGAAAGATGTGACAGGGTGACTGTGAGGATGAGTTCTTGGGTCACTGGGATAAAGGAGCCCATAGGGAAGAAGAAACCCCCCACTGCTCCTGAGAAGGTTCAAGGGGCCAACTGCAAGCTGACTGTTCATGGCATTTCTCCCAATTGCTTTTTCCTAACCCATCCACTACGTGGATTACTTTTCTACTCTGGCTGCCCTCTTGGTTGCTTCTGCCACATTGCTCCCCGGTGCACAATTTTCTGTATTACATGCTCCACCCCGCTGTGTGGACACAAACTCTCCTCCATCTTCCACCAACTCCAGCATCTTTCTTGGTCCTTCTTGTGCACATTTGTCTGCACAGTTACAGAGCTGCACTGAGAATGTAATGTCTAAGCCACAACAGCTGGGCAAAAGAAAGCCTTTTGCTGCAGTGTCATCCCATTTGGATAAGGCAGCCCTAAAAGGTAGAACCCCATTATAAACTTCACCTTCACCAAGAGTTCAGATACTGCAGAAATCACTTTAAGAACAATGATTTTACATACCCATGTTTGGCTCGGTTTTACTTTGCATTTTTTATGCTCTTCCCATTTAGGTCCCCAGATTACACCCACATTTTAGAGGTACCTGCTCTTTTGTGTAAAGTTCACGTGAAAAAAAATTGGGTTAATTTGGCACCTGCAGCATAAACCAAGACCCAAGACAGACTAGCAAAGAAAAAAGCAGAGGGAGAAAGTCTGCACCACTGAGGGAGCATTTAAGCTAGGCTCAAAAGGACAGCCTGGAAGAAGAGTCTGAAGAAAGGCCACTTGCTAAAGGATTTAAGACCTACTGCTGACCAAGTGATGAAACTGTGGTGTTGGCCTTTACAATGCAATAGTGGCTGAAGGTGGTCTGTTCCCAAATCCTATACCTAGCCCTGCACTGATGATCTTCAACCTGTTCTGCCTGCTTTCCTCCATTTTTTTCTCTGTCTTCACTCTCTCTATCGCACATGCACACAAGCTCTCCCCACAGGCTTACTGTGAGCTGGCTACAGACCGAAATGCTACAGTGTGAGATGCAAGAACAATTCCTGCCTTCAGGAAACAGCTCTACAGCATGACTGCAGGGAGGCACAATGCCTCCTCCTGCTGCAACCTTACAAGAGAGGAGATCCTCATTACAAGGAGCTCCGCACTCCTGCAGATCTCAGTTACACATTCCTCTTTCAATCTAGTCAAAACAGTAGCGTACAAATAAGGGCAGAGTTTTTTATAGTTGGATGGGGAACAGGGTAAAGAATGGCCTGAAACTGAATGTCTACCCTTCAGTAGGTCTGACATTACCTGTGAATGTTGCGTAGAAAATACACTGTCTGATACCTTCTAGGAGCAACTGAATATGGGAGGACAGAAAACTACCTGAGGCTCAAGTTCAAAATTTTCTGCTTCATGATCTTTGCATTTAGGGATAAAAATTGATTTTGCATGCAACTGCTACAGAATTTCCACAAAAAACAAGTTTAAACCCCTCACATTAAAACTCCTTCACAGGCAGTATCCAACATGAGCAATGGCTGACCTCCTTCTTTGCAGTTCTCAACTCACATACAGCTGTGCACAATCTTTTAACAAAAACATACGAGAAAAACAGGCCTTTCCTTAAACAAAAACAAACGAACAAAAAACATGAACACCCCAGTACTTTGCACTGCTACAGGTGCTAATGTAACACACTTAAAAGCATATATATCTCTGGGTTTTTCTCACTGGCATAGAAAGATCACAGAGAACTCCCGTCAGCACACTTGAGAAGGAAGTCATCAAAAAGAGGCATTACGCTAGGTATTTCATCGTATGGCAAATGTTATGAAGAATGAAAATGCCATCTCAGTTTTACAAGAGGCACATCAGCTCACACGAGGCAGAAGTACTAAATATTTTGGATATTCTCCCACACTGCTGCAGAAGACAAAAATCTATAGGCCTCCTTCCTGCCACCATAACTCATCCAACTTCAATGGAAATCAGACCTGCAGTATACATTAAACCTGAAATTAGCTATTCTCCCCCTATATTGTTTGGCTTTGATAAATTCCAGCCATTGCTCCTAGCTGAGATGTGCAGATCTTGATTCTGTAAGCTGCTGTGCTCACACGGGCTCTTATGGCAGCACAGAACCTGTTAAATTTGATTGGGTCCAAACACACCGAGCTCTCTGCAGGAGTGGGGCTTTAGCAGCTCTTATAGTTAGTTATTGAGCAATGGGTTCAAACTATGCTCAAAGTAATAATATTTTCCTTTAAAATAAGGCATGTTCACAACAAAATAAAATGGGAAGAGATTTCTAACCTTTACATTCCAGACCAGACTGGTGGAGCCAAGAAATAAATGCTCAATAGTAAAGATGCCTAGAGCAGAAAGAAATGTAAGTAAAAAAGAACCCAGCAAAATAACCCAACAACTGTAGTGCATGAAATGAATATATAAAGCCAGAGCTGTTTTATAGAAATTGTATGGCTTTAATGACAAAAATCTGTTAAAATTTATACTGCCTTTCAGTGCCCAGTTTTGGAAATAGGCTGCAAGCATGTTAGTACCAACAGGCTCTTTGAGTTAAAATGTTAGCATACATTACAGCAGTTTTATATCATCTTATATTAGCAGAGACAAACCACTTAATCTCATGAGCCAACTTATAAATCTATGAAAGGCTATAGCAAGACAGAACAAGGAAAAGCCAAAAGGTATCATTTTAGTAAAATTTTGAAGACTTCCAAACTCCCAGACTGGTACAGTGGGTCATCTATCTACACAGAAGGATTTGCAAAATACTCGATCCCTTACAAAAAAAAAAAAAAAGGACACTGCCTTTTTTTACTGAAAAGACTATGTTCCTAATGGGGTGGAATAGCAAGGTAAATGTCAGAAAATTAAATGGAATCTACTCCTCAGGGTGTATTAAATATACAGCTAGCAACACTAAGCAAACTAAGTAGACAGGACTTGCTAAACAGTATGAACTTCATTTAGTTCAACCTTGGATCAGATTTTGTAAAATCATGCACTCTCTTCTGCTCTTAATACTTTGATTACAGCACACCTAACACTGATCCACTTGAAATGAAAGAAATATACTCCTTAGCAGGACTTACCTGTGTAAATCAATAAGTCTTTTTAATTATTACTTTCTTTATGAGAGTTCTGTGCTTACTGCATGCACATATTCAAATTGCCCATACAATAAAAATACCAATACTTTGTTTGCAGAAAGGCATTGCTGAATAGCAGGATTTCTTTCAACAAATGCACTTAGGTGTCTCCTTATACATAATCTAAGAAAGCTGCAGGTTAGATTAGGAGATAATGCCTGGTCTACTTTTTGCAATTAAATGCACTAAAAAACTTGAGAAAGCTGGGAATATAGTGACTTAAAAACACACAACACTTCTCAGAATCTAGAAAGAGAAATGATGGCAGTGATAAGCATTATCAAAATCTTTGCTAGGTAATGTATGTTTTAATATTTGTTTCATCACAGAGGAGATGCTGGCAGAATTAATACATCAGTGGGTGACAGAATCAGCAATGTGTTACAGCCATGACATCATGACAATTGGAGAAAATATTCTGGGCCCTTCCTCTCTAATATCTCTAAGAAACATTTCTAACAAGCTTCAGCATGTGCAACAGTTTATTGCACCTCTGAGACCTCCCTCAGCTTTTGTCCATTGGACATCCATTTAGAATTTATCTTTCACATCCTTGCTAGGCTTGGTCATCCCAGCCACATCCTAGCAAAGTCAGGGTTAGCGAAGGTCTCTATCACATGTTAGAAGTTAGTTGTCCTTGATGATCCAGGGAATGGCAGCAGAGAAGCTTCTTTCATCTCTCTTGTGCCATGTGATAACATTTTCTGCTCTCTTGTATGCACCACAGACACTCTTGTGTTGTAGCCAGACTACAGGCATATGTTGGAGCAACTGGAATGAAAACCGTGTAGGACCTTATAGTAGAACACGGGGGTATCACCTAACACGCTTAGAAAAGAGCCAAAGCCAATTTTCTTTCTGTCCTGCATTCCACACACCAGCTTTAATTTACTTGCAGCGAACTTACAGGTGCTTCTGGTAACTAAAAATCAATCCTAAATAGTCTGGTTTATCTCAAAGATTCACCTCATCTTCTATATAGCATTGTGGCACCACGTGAATGGGAAGACCTGTGCTGGCAGTCAAGCCCAGGAGTCTGCAGGAGAAAACCAAAGGGCAGCCTCAGCCAGAAGCCCGCATCTTTGCAACTCTCCCTCATCCAAAAACTATCTGAGCTAGAGCCTGGCGCCTTCAGAGTGTGATATAAAACACACTTCTTTGTTCATTTTTTTTTTTTTTACTAACTGTAAGTGTCGGAATCCCCTTGGCAATTAATTTCCTGGCTGGTAATCCCTTGGCTCTGATCCACACAGAGAAAGTGGCTGCACCGGAGGGAGGTGTGCAAGGCACATGCTCCAGCTTTGCAAAATGAAGTGGTCTTTTGATTTAAGTGACAGCGGCCAAGCCTGAAAACTTTGTATGTGCCCTGCATAATGAAGCAAGCTAAGCTCATTGTTAAACACTTTTTAAGCTGAGTGTAACATGGCAAACTGTCAAATACTGCAGGTAAGATTTTCTTGGTTATCTGTGGTAGTATTAGAAATGCTTTAGCCACCAGAAAGTTATGCAAAAGCTATCCGAACAGTAGTGAGAAACAGAAATACACACAGTATGATAATTAGCACTGGTAACAGTTTAAAGGATAAAAAGCCTTAGAAGGATTAAAGCCTTAACTCCACTAACTTTAAGAAAAAATTACAGTGACAAAAAAAAAATCACCACGTACCCATAATGTTTTAGGCTGCTATATTCTCAGCTCTTGTACAGAGGTACAAAACTCTTTTAGTAATTCTGTCTAGTGCTGATAGGAACTATCAGCAATCTGCAGCTCAGAGCTACAGGAATGCCTCTCCCTCATAGCCAGGCAAGGTGGATTTGATCAGTTTTGATGCATATATTTTTAAGGCCTTTTGAGACAAAGTGACAGAGAAGATGTGTGGGTGTAATTCCTATAAATGGCCAAACTCTGGAAAAAATCTTGACTGAGTTTCCATTAGTTTTAGACAAAGTCTCTCACAGGAGGCAGGAAGTTGGTACTGTGCTCACATGTGCTGGGAAGAGAAGAGTGAGATACTATCTTTTTAATTAACTCAGCCTAAAGTGATGCAGTCTTAAATGAAGCACTCTGATCCTGGATTCCTCAAATTAGGAAGCATCAGAGCTAAATAAATACCAGAAACTCGCTTGTCCTTCACACTCCAGAATATTACAAAACAATAAAATAAAATTGGATCTCTCTGAACGCATCCCCCTTCCACATCATCCTGACATGGATGCCCCTTAAACAAGGATCATAAATAAAACCAGTGCCAAGAGATTAACAGAAGCAAAAATGGGCAGTGAGCATTTTAGGTACAAATACTTGTGGAGCAAGCTCGTGCTCTCACTGAAAACACTCAGAAAAAGGTCCCTGAATTCAAGGGATGCTGCCCGCTGCTGCGGTAAGGCACTAACTAGAAGCAAAGGATGGGCTTAGCTATGCTGTGCTTCTCGCTGAAAATTTAGAGAATTCCTACCTGCCACTGTGCTGCTGCTGTTCTTTCTTTTAGTGCTTTCTTGACACATGTAGGAAAGGATAAAAGCCTAATGGGTGCGAGTGTCAGCACAATATAAATTACTGCAAGGAAAAACTTGATGCATGGCTTGGGATCTGAAAGAGGAATGTCCACCATTGTTTGTGATTATGGATCACATCACAATCTAATAGCAATTTTTATTTAATCAATAATTTCCATGCTGAACAGACAGCCCTGTTACAGAGAATCGACAAGCAGGTACTGATAGCGACAAGGCTTGTTATTAATCTTTACCCTGCCAACATATCAACCAAACTACTGTAAAAAAGCACCACCAAGATGGATTTTGAAGTAGGTCTTTTTCTTTCTCTTTTTTTTTTCTCTTCTTTCTTTCCTTCCTTCTTTTCTTTCTTTCTTTTCTTTCTCTCTCTCTTTCTTTCTTTCTTTTCTTTTTAGCTACACAGCCCCATTCCCCTTCTCCCTTTCCAGGTATGTAACATTTCATACAATTTATATTCTAAGTTTATTTGAAAAACCTGGGGCTTGAATTACACAAAAAGGCAATTCATATTAAGCAATTTTACAAATCAGTGGGACCTAGCCCAGTGCTCAGTGTTAGCCATTATAGGCTAATAAATCATACTTTCTCTTTGAGATGTCAATCGCCAAAGTGCTTTGTAAAAATGTTGGCATCTGTAATTCAGCGAAGTCTTTTCATCTTGAAATAAGATGCTCCAGACTGATAACAAGAATAATCCTCTCTTGATCAAAAAAAAAATCTGCATTTTACCAATTAAAGCTGCTGCCAGAAGCCAAACGGAGCAGCACTGAGACTCCAGTGTAGTTTATCTCTGCTAAACACAAGGAGGGATACAGTTAGAGCTTTGTTTCATTTTCAGCTTGACTACTTTATCTCACAGAGAACTGCAGCATCTCAGCCCTGCGATACACGCAAGAATGGTATATGCAGACCTCATACCTACAGTGCAAGCCACCAGAGGACCCACTCCTGACCAAACCACCACCCGTTCATTTTATAGATTAGGCACTCAACGCCTTGAAGAAAAGTCACACTCACATGAAAGTTTGACCACTGGAAAATATTAAATTTGTTTAACTGTGATAAAAGGCTTGTATGCTCTTTTTTTTTTTTTTCCTCTTCTTTTAAGAGGTTACACAAGCAAAAGAGGCTGCAAAAATCAATCCACACAGCCCAGCCCTCAAAACCAAATGCAGAATCCACACTGGAGCATGTATGCAGATCGCCCATCCCTGCCTTCAGTTGTACATGCCTATCTTCCACTTCTGTCTGTGAGAAAGCACTTCCACTTTCAATAGCTGGGCCTGCACTCATGGATTTCAGTTCTTCCAGGCATCAGGTTTCTATGGGCAAACCTTTTGGGTACAATATGGGTGGCTAAGAGGGAGAACATGGCACTTGCGACAATGATATGAAGATCGTCTGCACTCTAGATAAAATCCTATCCTTCTTAAGGCGACAAAAGCAGTGCAGAAAAACGTCATGCAGAACAGAGGGCTCCAGAAAGTTTGATGTAGATGTTCCACTGGTTCACCATCATAAGACAGGCTACATAACAGCAAATCACTTGGTCAGAACTAGCACAGCAGGAAAAACCTGCACAGAAATGGCAGCTCTGTCCAGGGGAATATGCTTTACCCTGGCCCTTTGGACATGACTGAATGGTATCTGTAGTCAATGCACAAGCCCAACCTTTCTTGCAGCTCCAATGCAGCAAAAACAGCAGGCAGGTATTTTCTCTCTTCCAAATGATATGACAACAAGAGTCAAGAGCTGAAGAGCCAATTCACTTTGCAACTTTACTTTTGCCTAGGCCTTCATCATTTGGGCAGCACAGTCTCCCTTGGGATTTGGCTGCCAGCTTCTTATCCTACACTTCCCCAAAAAGCTGGGAGACACCCATGAAACTGCACTAACCTGGAAGAACTCCGTAACTCAACTGTAAGAGAAAATAAACACTAAATAAATACTTACGTCCACAAACCATCTGAAAAGTGTTTTGTGACTAAAATCACATAGAGATGCCAAGCCTTGCTCATTGTCATGCATGGCCCTTCCCATCCAAGTGCCCGCTTGTTCTGATTTCAATCTAAATGGCTAGAGTAACTTCTCCGGGCACAGGAGGAGCACTGCTCAGTCCCTACCCACAACAGCCAAAAGGAAGTGCTGCTTAAGCTACATGTCATAGTTTAGCAATCTCTTTCAGGGACACCAATTCAGAGACAATGACTTTGGAAATTCACATGAACAGTAGCCATAGCAGCAGCAGACTAACAACAAGTTTTCCTAATGCTGTGAAAGAAATGCTAATTACAGAGGAATTAAAATTAAAAAATGATTACATTTCTCTCTCTAAATCCCCTCTTAATACTTCACAGATTAGGGTGGATTTATTTTTTTGTAAACCTTTCTCTATCAAAAGAAATCCCCACTTTATTTTTTTTTCTTCTCTGTGATTCATCAAAAGCCAGACTCTAGGTAGGGGAACTGCTGATGCTGGAGTGCTTAAGAGGACCCCAGCCAAAGCACAGATGGCCTTCAGGTCAAGCCCATAGTAAATGAGATCTCTTCATAAGGCAGCAGCGCTGGCTTTTAACACTGCTGGAAGGCAGGGGGCATCACGGTGGCTGGTGCGGAGCAAGTATGTGCTAGGAAGGCAAACAGGGGCTGTGCCAGACCCTGCAGGCTGCTGATGCTCCACGGAGCACAGCGAAAACAGCAGAGAGGTTGGTCTGTGGTTACTTAACCTTAAAACCCCACGGCACTGACATGGTTACCTTTGATAGGGGGTTAAAGATGTGCTTTAGGAAAACAAGTCTGTGTTAGGTACCCATGTGAAAACCAAGAGAGAACGAACATGCACTTAGGGACAGAGATTGGCTTATTAGCTTTTGGATGGCATGTAATGAACTCCTGGACCATAAACAATGCTACTATTCTGGCATATTTTAAAGCTACAGGTTCAGCTGCCTATAACCTAGCACAGCAAGGTGGCATCTTAATTACAACTTGGCCTTTAAGTGGGCAGCAAGGAGGAGATTTTGAAATCTAAACACTAAACATTCACTCCAAACTTCTGGACAGAAGTTTCTCACAATTATTTGCTTCCGCTGTATAATCTCTTCTCCCTCTCTCTCCTCTCCCTTTCTCCCTCACAGCTACAAAGATCAAATACACTGAGGGGATGCACAAGCTGAAGAAAAACTTTGCATGGCACTTGCTTGCCTCTAAAGCAGCTCCCTGCCTTCTCCACATTGTCCCAGCCTTCAGCCCAAGCCCGGGGCTTATGTCACTTGAAGAATGATTTCTTTTGTACATAGCATTGCTTCTCCAAATATGGGGTAGGGTCCACATGCCACAGAGTAAAAAATAAAATAAGATGAAACAGAATAAAATCACCACCAAAAAAGCCCTTTGCCGTTGTACGTAAAACATTCTCCTTTTGTCAGGAAAAAAAAATGATTACTATAATGGTTTTCATGTTCTTATCTGTTCCTTACTCTTTTCAATTTAAAAATAAAGGAAACATTTCTGAACCTTTCAGGGCAGTGGCTGCCATCGTCACACACAATGAGACTCTGAACAGGCTGAAACATCTCTGTGTTACTGCACTAGAACCAAATAAAACCATAATGGAAATGCACTGAAAACAGCCTCTGTAAAAGAGAATAAAAAATAAAAGAATAAAAAAAATCCCTGCACATATTCACACGCACATGCCAATTGGGATGTGCAACTACATCCCCTTTGAATTGTGAAGGGGCTGGGAGCTCATCTGTACCATGAAGAGTTGCAAGCACACCTCCAGTGGCCAATTGAAAAGAAATCGCTAATGTACAGAGGATAATCTGCCTTCTGGGCCAGCTGTTTGTAATTGCCTACTTTAAGGTGTAGACAGCTGCCCACACAGATGTGAGTAGCACCACATCATCTTTGTCAGCTCAGGGGTAGGCAGAGTGACTCTCCCGTTCATTTACGGCTCTGTCACTGCAACTGTTACTCAGGGGAACTGCTCTCATCTAAAGGAGTGGCTTATTCCCCTATTGCAGTTGGATCCCTCTTAACGTAAAAAGATGAAGCTCTCTCCAGTCCTTACCTGCTGTTCTCTCTATGGGAGAGGAGCTGAGGAAGAAGCCATAGGCCAAGGGCAGTAAGGTAGCAGAGGGAGGGAGAGTTTCAAAAGTCTACTGACTTTAGGTGTCCCCGTTTCTGGGTGTCCAAAATGACCTGCTCCAACAGGGTCTGGTCCTTCAGAGAACGTGTGCTCCTCACCTCCCAGTCAAACAAGTTTTCAGTGTTTCGAGGTGATTCAGGTACGCCAGATCACTGCAGATGCTGCAAAACCTGAGCTGAGCTAGCGTGTGGACACAGCCCAGGTTTTAAGGAGGTCTCCATGGATCATCGACCAACTTCTGTCTGCCAAGGCTGAACCCACCCTTTTCTGCAGAAGCAGAGGGCAAAAACCATCAGAAACTCAACTTAGGGAACTTCACAAAATGGTTCTTCTGGGTATCCTCAGTGCACTGTGAGTACCTTGGCAACATATGGGTACCTGAGAAACACAAGAAACTTTCCTTTTGGCTGAGGTGTGATAAGGGAGCCTGGTGGAGCATTAGAGTGACTGCCCCAAGGATTGCCAGGGGAGTGCTTCAGTCACCAGGGCTTTGAAAAAAGGCAGGAAGACCTCAGCAAATGAAATTCTGAATGTAAGCCATCGCTGTCAGTTCAGGTCTTTTTGATCTCATCTAATCAAATATAACAACGAGAGAATTTTATTGCTGCACAATTAAGGAGAAAACACTAACAAAAAATTGCTCTACAGTTCTTCAAGCATGTTTTTGATAAAAAAATAATTATCATCAAGGCTACACAGCAAAGGGGGGTGAGTAATAGGCAGGACTGCATTTTTCTGACTGCCATTGTATTAATATTTAACAATAACTTCAGTCATTTCCTTGAAGGATAATTTTCTTAAACAAACTTTTATCTTTAGTGTCTCACCCTTTTGCAATATTTAATTCTTAAACTGATTTCTGGGAGAAAAAAAAAAAGACAAACTGCAACAAAAAGCAGATTTATAAAAATATACAATATCTTATTAGCTTCTGGGCGCTCAAGTGCATTTATCACATATTTAAAACAAACTTGAGCTCAGCTAAGCCCAATTATAATATCTCGCTGGGCAGAGAAATTAATTAAACAGCTGAATGATAAAGACCCCAGCAGCAAACTGAGGCTTTAAAATAAATAAGATTTTCTTTTTAATAAGAAGAAAGGAAAGAAAGAAATCTATAACACACATGTTCAAACGTTAATGCGAGCAATCTTTTCAGGAGTGCAATGCAATGTATGTAAGACTACCTGGCAGGCGACCACAGCAGCAGCTCTAATGCTGCTCTCTGACTTTGTGATTTGCTAATGTGAAACACACGCACCCCTTTTGCACCAAGTTCAAATAACCCTGGGATCCCAGCTGTGCAGCTCAGCGACTGAACCAGAACAAGGGCAGAACTTGTCAGGATTTAAGAGCTTTCAGCAAAACCCTTCAATTGCAGCCGGTACCCTATTCCATAGAAGGATATCAATTATAGATAGTGACTTGCTTTAGCAGGGCAGTCGGTACTGTCAGACACTAGATAGACAACCATGAAGAATCATGAATCTTTCTATTAACTGTAAGAGAGGCAAAAAAAAAAAAAANGGATGGGTGCTATAAATAAGGCAGAGCATGTGAATGGTTTAACACCTTGCCTTTTGGTGTATGTATCATGAAAATTTAACCACACTGAATTCTAAGTGGCACATATCACTTGAAAATAAGAGCTCCCACACCAAAATCATTACAGTGTCAAAGCCTTCTGGGTGGGTCAATAACAATTCTTTTATGTAGCTTTTTAGTTATTTATTCATAGCAGCCCAGGTTCTGTTCATAAATTCAGTCAGAAAACATTGTCTCTTGGGGCCTAAACACACTTTCGCTAGCGCCCACATTTTACACTAATAACAGCAGGAATTCACTCCAGAAAATAAAGCAGAAAAATGCCATCATATGCTGACCATTGTGCCCAAGACTGCAATTTCTGCTGTAAAGCTGTATTACATATTCAGACACAGATACGTTTGTATTTACTGTTTCATATATGTTATATTACACATCACTATGTAATACAGACATTGCTAGAATCTGATTCACGTACTCTTGATTTCAGAGTAAATCAGGTCCCACAATTTCCAGAAAGGTAATAATGCTATCCTCACGTTACAGAAAGACAGAAATGTACATGAGCAAACCCATCTTTACCTCTTTCAAAATACGAGTGTATGTACTTGTGGATACACCCTGTACAGGATGGGAGTAATGATATCTATAATGTGAGCAGTGTGCATTGTGTATTGTGGAAAAGCTCTCCTGAGGTCCACTCTACCTGGTGAGGCTGAAATTCACGCTAATGTACTCAACCCTTTAACAAACAAAACAAACAGCTAGAAACAGCCTTCCCTAAACACTGCAGTTCCTCTAAAATTTCAAAACTTTGGGATGCAAAGCTTGGGCAACAGTCTGTTCTGCGCCATTGGAGGTTTTGGGTCTGATTCCTTACTAGCATGCATGGCTACAAAGAGAAGCCTTATTCCCCTGTAAAGGGAGGAAAAAAGACATTCATTATAAGACTCACTGCTAGCCCATGCAGATCCTGAAATTCAGCCTTATCAGGATTCCTGTAGGAATGCTTTTAAGGTCTTTTCTGAAAATCTGTATTTTACAGATTTTCCTTTACGCAGCCAAACTTCCAAAGCTCAGGGAACTGGCTTAGAGAGCTACAGTTGTACAGGTGAAAGGACACTCTAAATACTTTGAAGTAAAATATACACATTTTGAAGTGGGTGACAGGAAAGGTTCTTCTTGCGATCCTTTGTAAAGGTCTATATAGCTCACTCTTACTTTCACTACACAGTTCACTTGACTACCCTTAGTCAAGCAGGTATATGTACACGATACAACGTAGTGCCCTGTCACATGCAGGTAGCCACCCAACTTCTGAACACGTGGCTGTAGCTCTCTGCTCATGCTGATCACCCCCACTGAGTGTCAGGGACTATAGGGATGCTGAAAGATGTCATCTGAATGAATCTTTCCAGGCAATTTAAGCCTTTTATTGCCTTCATCTATGCTAGTTGCCCCTGCCTTGGTGATTACTACCCCTCAGTAGAATTCACAAAACAGGATGGTTATCCATGTTTTTGATGTCCCAGGCAGTCCAGCATCTTACTTCAAACCTCACTTCAATCTCGGCTAGAGCAACTGATGCTCTGCCGAGTCTGCCAGCAGGCCAGGAAGCACCTGCAGAGCAGCAGCACGTGCAGCCAGCAGAGGCAATGCAGAAGAGCTTTGCTGCAAGATTTGAAGGTTGATATCTATTATCCTGCAGAGCCTTGAACCTGCTGGGAAGCATAGCATGGTCCTGGCTACACACCTACCTGTACACAAGCTAGCTCAGGTACCTCCAGTCAGCACTGATGAGCCTGACATACAAGTCCCTGGAGTCACACAATGAAGACAACCTCATACCCACGTCAAGGCCATTCCTTCTCTTGCTGGTCTCCAGCTGCTACTGCAGTGTAAATATTACCGAGTAAGGATGTGCTCATACCAGAGACACATACTCTCTCTGTGCCTAACACAGGTGCACGCACGCATACCCCAAGTCAGAAGCTCAGCACAAAGACACTGAGGAAAGTGCAGCCATGGCTATTTGTATCCGCTCAGATTTCCTCACAAGTATTTGGGTAGGAGGCTATGAGGCACAGCAGTGGGGAGATTTTCAAGGGCCGAACTGCTACTCGGGGACTTAACACTTTCTTCCAGAGTCGCACACCTAAGCAAAGCCAGGACTGCTCTGCCATGAAGCCCTACCGAGATCTGGACTTCACTTCCAGCATCACTGCAGGTGTGCATCAGGGGGCTGTGACAATCAAGGGCAGACAAAATGTTAGGGAGACAGAGCAGGGTCAGCCTTTCAAACAGAGTTAGATGTCTCAAGCCCTTTTGCAATTCTGGACAGAAATAACTCGCTCAAGTCCACACAGCAGGCTGCTGCCGGAGCAGCAAAAGAAATCACAAAGCAGGGCCCCATCACTGAGTCACGCTGACTCTTGCACTGTGATTTGAGCTACTTGAATGTGATGGTTGCGATGAGGATGATGATTTTATTGTCTTCAGGGTCTCGAGTCGGGACTTGTGCCTCTAATCTTAAATGCCATAACATATGTAAATCTTGAGCTGTGCCAAAAAGAACTCCTCGTATCACAGAAACATTTTTTATCTGCCTGTTTTTATGGCTAGAGAAACCCATTTCAGATGTTGCCATCGTGCAAAAACATAAGAAATACACTTTTTTTTCAGAGAAATGTTGCTGTTGACCCTTATAATACAGCCAGATTTGCAATGAAAATCACACCAGAAACAACAAATTCATTTTTTTAAAAAAGAACAATCCCACTGTCAATTTAATTCACCTGAAGCTATAAAATATTAGCTATTACGTAACCGGCACAGAGGAATTCAATTAAATTTTGTATCTGCAACTTCAAAAAATCCTCTTCCCTTTTTTCATTACCAAGGGCACCTTTATTCTGAATTTCTCTTTTACTTCATATATTTTGGTGTAAATTATTTATCATCATCACCGGGATCATTTCTGAATATTGAGAAAGGTTTTCCAGGCATCATAAAGCCTTAGCCTACAATTATGAGCAGATATAAAGACCATGCCTGTGCAGAGCCCCAGATGATGTCAGTTGGTCTGTTTGCATGGAATCAATTGCAAGACCGACACTTGATCTTTTAAATGTGTCCAACCCTTTGCAGCAGCCTTTCATATGGAATTTCTTCCCCAAAAGATATTAAAACATTAAAAGACTCTCTCCTCACATTTCATTTTGGCCTATTAAAATGCTAGGATACTTTTGCACAAAAAGTGTCTAAAGAATTCCCCAAAAAGGTCACATTTTTGCCATTATTTCAGTTTGTGATATTCTTTAATTTATTATTATTGTTACTGTTACTGTCACTGTTGCTACTACTACCTACCAATAACAAAAAATAAGAAACTGAATCCTCGATGAATAATTTGCAGCACCACCAGGCTGTCACACTCCAGCAAGTGAAAGGTGCAATTGATTTACTGAAGTCAGCTTTGCAGCATCAATTTACCATTTTGCATAGTGTTTGGAAATACATGGTGGTTGATTATTTTTTTTTTTAATTTGCAGGGAAAAGTACATTTTTCAACAAGTTATTTCAGTAGTATTGGCCATATTATGCAATAGATTTTGCATGATCTCCAGGAAAGTATTAAACATTTTCCTACAATAAATATCATTCTGACACACTGACAATTTGCTGAAGACAGTCCTCTCTAATCTGTACTACGAATTCCTTTTTCTTCAGAGTATTTAGATAAGCTCAATGACATTTGAGAGAGGTGCTACTAGCTAAGTGGTTGGAAATGGTGGGGGGTGTTGTACTTGGTAGGTTATATTCTGAATTTTGATGGTTCATTTCTAGCTTACAATACTAAAAATAGTAAAAATAATTTACTTTGGCAAATGGAAAGGAAGAAAAAACAAGACAGATACAGCTAATAATGTGGTACAGCACAAATAAGACCATACAGTTCACTTTTGCAAAAAGGACTGAACTAACTGTCTCCATGTATTTAGCCAAATAATCCACTTCAGTTTCCACACAACAATAAATTGATGCAAAAAAAAAAAAAAAAAAAAAAAACCTGAAAATCCTTAAGGAAGGGGAAAAACTACCCCC